>VWZY01008183.1:502518-516598 GCA_013399075.1 Chloroceryle aenea
GTTTGTTTCCCATGTGGCTGACACAGGGAGCCCAAAGCCTAACACCACTTGGGCTTTCTCACCGTGTTGTGGTTCCATCACCTGCCAGGAGGTTGGGAATCAACGTGGGGCCGGAGCTGGGCCTGTCTCCTGGCTGGTACCCCGTGCTGGGGGAGGCTTTGGCGGGCTCCTCTCTGCCCGGGGCTGACGTCAGACCCCATTCATCACCATTAGCACCGAGAGGAGCCTTGTCAGCATCTGCAGTGAGGAGGCGGCCGCCTCCTCCCAACTGGCAGTCCCTGCAATTTACTTCTTAAGGCTGCTTAATTGTTGTTCCTCCTCAGGAGCCCAGCTCAGCCCCCCTGTTCAACATCCCTTCCAGTGGCAGCACAATGCAGGCAGATCCCACGGTTAATGCCAGGTATGGTAGTGGCAGCTCCTGCTTTTATCTCAGACACCAGCCCACCTGGCCTTCGCTCACCTAGCGAGAGTTTGGCCTTGTTCAAGCAGAGTTTTGTTCCAGAAGTGTCTGTCTCTACTCCCAAAATGCTCCGGGTCTTTTTCTAAGCCTATTTCATGCTGACATTTATAGCTGCAGCTGTGCTGGAAGGGTGAAAATCAAGCAGTGTTTGCCCCCTCTTTCCCCCATCCTTTGCCTCCTGTCGTCCCTTTCCCCGGGGCCCGGTTGTGGACGGTGTGCAGAAGCACACAGCAAAATCCACTTCTCCAGTGCATTGTTCAGCCCATAGAATGCCACCTCCTACCCATGCTCAGGTGGGGAGGGCTGGAGAATGCTCAGGTTTGCAGAGCTTCTATGTAACAAATACACACTGACCTCAGTGAATCGCAACAAGTTTTATGAACGCCAGGAAACAAAATCAAAAGCATGAAATGGATGCTGTTCAGGCAGAGAATACATTGCATGCCATTCCCAGATCAAAGTTTATTGCTGTTAGAAATCAACTCTTAACCTTGCATGACTTCTGAGCCTACAGAGAGAGTCTTTGACAGAGCACAACCCCAGCTCGAGCCATGAGGAGCCAGGTCTGGGCTGCAGGGAGCTCTGGCACAGAAGGCAAACGTGTACGGGCTGGAGGAGCAGCCCATGAGCTGCTGTAGCTCTGGTGCCAGCAGAAGCCCTGGAAGAACCAAAGTTGAGCAGGCAGGGAATGAGCAAAAGGAAACCAGCTCTAATTGAATGGCAGGACCCTCTGGAGATGAGAGAAGGGACCTGGCCACAGAACCTGTGTGCCCAGGGAAGGCAGCAGCTCTGCTGTGCTGTTTGTGCTCTGTAGGCAAAGGGAGGAGGATGGATTTGCATTATAGTCCATGTAGGGAAGAGCAGCTTTCAAGATGTTACTGCCTACATCATCTGGAAGGGTCCCAAAGGATGATAGATGGGGGAATAACTGGAGTGCACAAAGTTCCTTGGTGGCATCCACATCCCAGCCCTGGGAAGGCGGGGACTGGCAAGGCGGGGTGACTTCTCTGGGTAAACCTGGGGGCTCCTTTCAGCAGCGCCTTTGTATTGGCCCCTGAGTGGGAATGGAAATGTCCTCAGAGCTTTCGCATGAAGCAGCTTTGATTGCTGATAGAATTGTATTCAGGCTGGAGGTTTGGGAGCAGAAATTTATTGTTAGAGTCAGCTGTACCTTCACGAGGGGCTTTGCTGGGAGAGCTCTCCCCAGGACAATAGTACCAGGAAAACCCTTTTAAGTATAGACAAGAAGGGTTTAGGAAGCTTTAGGCTTTTCTTGTGGATAAAATTCTTCACATACCACGTTCCACAGATGATCTGATCCCATCTTAGTAATTTGCTGGTGTTTACATAAGGCTCAACTGCTTACACACCACGTTGTGATTATTGGTGCCTTTTAAAAGCCCTGTGGGTAAATGTCTGGCTAGGCAGAAATTCTCCCTAGCTCATAATTCATTCTGGTCTGAACCTCCTAGGAATCTGTAATAGCTGCTTGGAAACAATTGCAAAAATCTGGCACTGGGCTTGTCCAATAACGCAGTCTTGCGTGGACCATGAAGCATCACCTTCTCCATGTCCCCTCTTGCTGAGCAGGCTTGCAGATCACCTTGTCATTCTTTTCCCTCTTCTCCATCCTGCAGACTCCGGCAGTGCTGCTCTTCCTCCTTGCAGCTCCAGCCTTTCCCAGGCCCTTCCTCCCTGCCTGCCTTGCAGTGGGCAAGACTTTTGGACCCCCTGGCAAAGCTCTGCCAAGAGGTGGTTAGTCCTCTTAAGGAAAATAATGCGAGCAGCAGGGTCAGAGAGCATGGTAAGAGTGATGGACCCATGGATCTGCCTTTGTGTGGTGCATTTACAACTAGCCCATGGATCCAGGGAGATAAACTCTGTAATTTACTGGGCCTTGGGGCCCGATGGTGCCTCAGCTTCTGTGCAGACCTTATGAAATTCAGGGACAACAAGTGCAAATAGCTTTTCTTTCCCCTCCTGCCTCTTTTTCCACATGCATAATCATCATCCTGCAAAGCAGGCAAACAAATTTGTAAAGGAATGAAGGAGGTTTCATTCTTACAGAAAGCAATTACAGACATTAAAAGAGCTATAGTAATAAAAATAATATTTAAAATTCAAATCCCTTATCTATATTACAAGGGTATTAACACTGGAAGAAATTCTTTGTATTTCCCCTACCCCGTAATCTCATCTGCTTTGCAAGTCAATCTGGAAAATTGCATGCCAGTCCTCTGAATTTTTTGGAAACCCATCTGCAATTTTGGAAGTCTGGGGTTGGCAGACTTGGAAACTTCATGACTCAGAATGTGGGGGTAATGATGCTGCTTTGTTATCTTTCCCTACCTATGGTGCTTGCGAGCCACAGCCTGGTCTGGAAGGGGAGAGCTGTGTTCAACAGGGGCTTTGGAAGGGGGAGGTTGTATCTTCTTTGGGTTAGTACAATATTTTTTGTCTCGATGGCTCCTGTTCTGCCAGGTCTCTCAGCATTCCATGAATGGGAATGGCAATCAGGCTGCAAGTGCCTGGAGGCAAGAGCTGCTGTTGGTACAGCTCCCAGCACAGCCAGTTCCCTGCTGGGAGCTCCGTGCTTTTCCAGCCTGTATGTATAGAGATAAAAGCACCCAGGTGAGGAAAGGAAAAAATGGGGAGAATGCTCCAGAGCACAAGGTGGGGTTCAGTTTGGAGTGGGTTTGAGCAGGGCTTATGTGAAAGTCACCCAGGGAGAGGGATGTGGGAGCACAGTCTGAACTGCTGGACATCACCAACACATCTCCCGTGGTTTCCACAGCCTGGGTTTTGCCCTGCCCATCCCAGAAAGATGGGACATCCATCCTCCAAAAGCAGGTGTCGTGTGTGGCCCTGGCTGCCACTTTTCTTGCCCCACACATTTCCTGGGCTCAGGGTCTTGACCTTCTCTGCTTTCCTTTCTCTCCAGAAAGCCGACCTGGCGGTGGCGGGGCTGACGATTACTGCTGAGCGGGAGAAGGTGATTGATTTCTCCAAGCCATTCATGACTTTGGGAATCAGCATTCTCTACCGAGTTCATATGGTAAGAGACTTCTTTTATAACCCTTTATGTCCCTCCATTATTTGCATGCAAATGTGTCTGGTTCTAGGATCAAAAAATGAGTAACTCATAAAAAATATTTTGATTTCTTATTTAAACACGAATGTGCTCGACCTTTATTGCCTTCTTTTTTTTGTTTTTCCACCTTGTGTCAGTTTGATGGAGTTCACATCCAAGAGTAATATCAGTCCAGGAAGGTATCAGAGATCGCTTTCTTTGCTGTCACCACCTGTAAGTGGAAGATCAGCCCCCTGTTTTCATAGTCACAGGCAGGAAAAGGGCAAAACGGGACTGCTCGGGTGGCCCAGGGCACTGCCCCTGGCAGGCAGGGCAGCAGGGTGAACTCTGCCCTGGGCCATTAGCTCCTTGTCTTGTGCGGGCTCTGTTTCTCCGCTCCCAGCCCTTCTCATTTGCCTCCTCTCAGTTGTTCATCCTAAAGACCATCAACCCCTGCAGCCTAGGGAAGGCTGGGTGCTCTCAGACCCCCTTGCTCTCCTGCACTGGCCAGGGAGGAAGGAGAAGGGAGGCACGCTGTTGTTTAGCAACTGGCTCCCGTTCCCGCTCCGCTGCATTCGATCATCTTTTGCAGCTGGTTAGGCACTGCTGCCTGAGAGGCAGGTCAGGCATTGCAGGGTGGCTGTTTAGCAACAGGAGGAGCAGAGCAGCTGTGAATCTGCCCAGGGGGTTCACGTGTGCAGGCGTGTACGTGGCAGGGTGTCGTGTCTTTGCTCGTACAACACTTGTTGTCTTAAATTCTCATAGATTCTCTTCAATTCCCATTTTCGGTTGTTCTAGCTTCTTCCTGAAGCTTGGGAGAGGACAGATTTTCCCTAGAGATACCCACATGGGCCAGGCAAAGCCCCTGGTTCCCCTGTGTTACGGGAGGGAAGCTCTGGCAGCCGGGTCCTTTTTAAGAGGATGCCATGTTATTCCCAGTCTGCGTTTTGGAAACATGCTCTCTGCAGTGTGGAGTGTGAGCTAAATTACAGTCTTGGTTTCCCATCAGCTCAACAATAGCAGCCAAAAGGATAAAACAATTAAAGCTGCCTCTCTCAGTCCTCCCCCTCCACTGGGAAGGCTGTTAAGGATGCAGCCTTTGGTATGGACATAAACTTGTGCAGACTCTCTGTGCTGAGTGGCTCCTGCCAAGAACAAACAAGTAATTACAGTCTAGTTAAAATTCCCTTTCTTCTGGTACGTGCAGAGTTTAGGATCAATGCCTTAACTGATCACAAAGGGTCAGCCTCTCCAAGCTCCCATAAATCTATTGTAACTGGCCCTTCCCTGCCACACTTGCTTTTTCATGCCACCAGCTGCCCTGTGGATCCGGGAGGTGTTTTTGCCAGCATCTCTTGGCCGGGCTTATAATGGAGCTTCTTGCTTTCTCACATGCATTTTGAAAGTTCAGGGTTTGTCTGCCATGCGTGCTCTGCCTCCAACTCACACTGTGACCTTCAGCAAGTCCCTTACCACGGCATCATTCCCTGAACGGCGTGAGGCTGATGTCACTCCCTCCAGAGGAAACACAGCAATACTGGTGCAGGGTTTGCATGTGATCTGCTCAGCAAGTGCAAGGCATTCGCTGCTGCCTCTGTGCAAGCTCGATATAAATGTGTCTGACACATCTACTTAAGAGTGTAAGTTCTTCAGGGCAGGGACCATCTGCTGCTCGCGCTGATACCAGAGTAACGCGGCACAGCCATGTTCCTGCCCTTCAGGCATTTACCAAAGGGAGCAGGATTAATAATTACAGTCTTTAAATGCATTTGGCAAATAGTCCCCTGCCGACGGTCAGGGCTTGGTCTTCAGCTTCCCGATAAAGCAGCTCATTAGGACTTGAAGTAGGGGAGCTGCCCAGTGACCCAGGCAGGCTGGCAGGGCAGACACGGGGCATCCCCCAGGTCAGGTCACCTCGCAAAGCCCTGCTTTGCTGTGTCAAGGCCAAGAGGAGCGGTGGCAGGGGCAGCCTGGGCTTGTGCCCTCCCCAGGAGCGGGGAGGTCACCCCAGCCGGGAGGCTCGGAGCTCCCCCTTCCTTCTCCATCACTCTTTGTCCAGACTTTTCCTGCTTAGCTTGGGGAGAGTGTCTGAGAGCTGCGTGACAATTAACTTATTAAACTGCTAAATATTTATTTAACAAGGTAGCTAATTGCTCTGGTTCTCCTTTTAGGATGTGGTTTGCAGAAGGCAGCCCCACAGCCCCATCTGCTCCTACCTCCTCCCTTCCCCACCCCAACATCTCTGCGATGTCAGAAATTGCAGCTGACGTATGTTAATCACCACACAGGTCTGATGGAGCCTAATAAATAGCCACAAATAAATCTCTTGCTGAGGAGTTGCCTCCACACCCTGGTCTCCTCCCAGTGTGATGACATTTAATTTTAATTTCCATGTAACTCCAGTGGCAAACGATTTCTCCCCCCTTTCTCCTCCCCACCCCGCCAACCCAGCCACCACAGTGAGTGTCTCTCTTATCACACTTAACCAAATATGGCAGCTTTAAATGGGGCTGTCATTTTTCTCAATTTCACTTGTTGTGATATAATCAAGTATGGATTTCTGACACAGGGACTCTAATAGGCTTTCTGACTTTCAGGCTGCTAAGAGAAAAGGCTTGCTTTGTTTTATTCCCTTCCTGTTCTGACCAGCTGGTGGGACCTGCAGAAGGCAGGAGATAGATGCCGAGTCCTGAGCACTCTCTCTGCTTGGCAGAGGGCTGAAATCAGGTGCCCAGTGCCATTTCTGCACAGAGGATGTTTAAAGTCAGGCTTCTTTGTAGCACACGTGCTTTTGCTCTGTGGCAGGGAACGAGGGACTAGCCAGCCCATCAGTCCTGCAAGTCCTTACTGCGCTCTGCCTTAAGAGGAGAAGACATAGATTTGCTGAGTACACTGGAATAGCTGAGTTTAGGCCAAGTGAACCGAGGCTTTAAGTGTTTCTACATGATTGCTGCAGACACCACGAAATGAGAGCGACCAGATGAACAGGTCCTTCATTCCAGCCAGAGGAGGCTTGATGGCCGAGGAGCTGGGAGGAGCTGGGCACCCCTCCTGACAAGCCGTGCTGCTCTGCCAGCAAGCCTCCCACTTGACTGAAGCAGGGGTGGGAGCAACCACTGGCCCCAGGACCATGGTATGCATTGGCCTGTCTGTTGTGGGCCATCTGGTGACCCCAAATTAGGTTCAAGATTCACAGCAGTCTGTGCTTGGTCATCCTAGAGTATACATGCCTTGTTGTGGTGAGACCAAATGCCCTCTGGTTGTTCCTAACACCATCAACGTTTCTGCCTCTCAGGCTGAGCTTTCTTGCTTTCCTTCAGACTTGGGGACAGTTCTCTTGCCTGCGCTTTTTAGGGACAAAGGTCTGTGAGGGATGCTGTAAGTAGGGCTGACTTTCTGCACGAGGGAATGGACCAGAGCTGGAGTCCCTTCAGACTCTGCATCTCCGTGCAGGGCAGGCAGGGAGTCACAGGGTCTCTTGGGGACCTGAACACGGACAAATCCAGGATCAAGGCACACAGCTCTGCTCCTCCTCTTCCTCAATGTCCTCCACGTTTAGGCTCTTCAGTCACCAGTATCTGCCCAGAAAACTAGTTCTCTCTAACTGCAAGTGAAGAGTTCCAAGAACGACTGAGGAGAGTAAATGAATCTCTCCCACTTCCATCTGAGGATTTGCAGAAGGCCTTCATCAATTATTGGACATTTTGAATATTTCTATTCCAGGAAAAATAGCTCTTCCAATTAACAAAGCTGTATTGGGACCAGCTAAAAATATCTGACAGACTCCAGATATTGTCATTCCCATCTTCAAAACAGACAGATAAGAGAGAGTTTGTGCCCTCCGTGGGAACAGAATATCTTTATTCTTATCCACAACTGTGAATGAAAAGAATATGTAGCAGCAGCCTGAAAATGACTGTAGCTGAAAAGAACCAGAACTACTACTACTGTAAAGTCACAGGAGAGAGTCATTGCCAAGCCTGAGACTTAAAGCTTCCAACGCAATTTCCTTAATGAGCATAATTTATTGACAAACTGCCCCAGAAACACAGAGAAGACATCAAGGCCTTAATTACAGAAAGGAACTTTGTTACGGGAGCATCTCACGAGGGAGCCTCAGCCAAGGCTCTGCCAGTGCCTGGGAGTTTCCTGCCAGCTCCGGAATGCCA
Source organism: Chloroceryle aenea (assembly GCA_013399075.1). NCBI lineage: Eukaryota > Metazoa > Chordata > Aves > Coraciiformes > Cerylidae > Chloroceryle > Chloroceryle aenea. Next base: position 510,218 of record VWZY01008183.1, read on the forward strand.
GGGAGGGATAAGCCACCCAGAGCAAGCTTCTGCTCGAGAAGCTCCGGTCTGCTCAGCCGAGAGCAGACGGTGCCCTTCACACCTTGCAGGTTCACGTTGCCTCATCTCACTGGGGAGCGTGCACACGCCTGTGGAAGGAAAGAGGCAGCTGAGCCCGTTCAGCTCTAGATGAACAAGGGGAAGCAGGGGCCTGTGGGCATCCAGGAAAGCCATGTGGTTAGTGAAGAGGAGAGCTTTAACCCTTGGCTTCCTCTTGGCATCGAGAAGTTCATGATCCTCAGAGCGGTCAAGGACGAGTGCAGAGTGCACCTTGGAGCCTGCAGACTCCTGAGATGGTCACACCGCTCTGAACTAGCAAGAGGAGCTCCAGCAAGTTGAGCAAAGGATGATACTGGAACTGTGAGTCCCTCGGGGATGCTGGGAGTGTAGTTTCCAGCAGCATCACTGGCTCTGAAGCTCTCCAGTCGTTTTTCTCTCTGGGTCTATGGGAGGAGTATAAGGAAAAGCAGAACACAGCAGCAATTGACCAAAAAAAAGGAAAGGACAAAGGAAAACTTAGTATCTTTTCACTGGTGACCCTCACCTGCTTATACCACGCACAGTAAGGTAACCTGGTACGAGGGAGAGACCTCATCCCAAAGGGAGACTCTGGAATTACACCCAGGAGAACCTGAACCTTTGCTTGGGAAGTGACTTCAGATGAGTCTGAAGATGGATGCAGGATGGTCTGAGCCACTGACTCTAAAGTCATCTGTTTGTTCAAAGGCTTAATAGGGCAGATTATCTAAAGATGCAAATGCAGATCCCAAGCTGAAATTCATCTTGTCCTTAAGGATACAGGGATAGGATGTGGTGGATCTTGACTTCATGCAGGGCAGCGTTTGCTGTAGAAGGTTTCTGAGATGTTACAGTCCCAGCTGGTGACTGGAGCTGAGAATATCACAGTATCCTAGATATTTTTAGTAGAGGAAGATTTTTTGTGCAACAAATACTGCCTTTTCTAGCAACAAGTTAGTCTTCAGAAGAACTGCCAAGGCCTTGTGAAATTCAGCTTTTGCATAAGCCAGAAATACTTCAGTAGTAAAACAGTGGGGTTTTTAAATGGAAATGGAATTTAAAGCAATGGTCTGAGTCTGGAGTAGGAAAAAACCCAACCGACTGCTATGTTTCCTGGGGATGTTTGTGAAAACAGAAAATGATTCGTTGCCTTTTGAATAAGGACAACTCTGGTGTGCAGGACTGCGGCCTTCGATGGCCCTGGGTTTGCTCTGGCAGTGGAGGGTAGGTGTTGGTTGTTGCCAGCGGGTATTGGTTGATGTGGTGTCACAGAAGGGCAGGATAAGGCAGCAGAAGAAGGGAAAACGAGGTCTCTGTGTGTCAAAGATGATCCCCGGCAGCAGCTTTTGTGTAAAGTGAGTAACCTACAGCGGAGCAGCTGCCATGCAGCAAGTGCTGGGAAGCGGCTGCTGGAGGGAGCGTGAGCTGCTCGCAGCAAACAGTGATGGATGTTTTCAGCAGAGCAAGGTGCCAGGAAGAAATACGCTGGCAGCCTGGCTGAGATGTGAGAAAAGGCTGTTTCCATTCTGACTTTACAGTAAAATCTTCGTGGGAGCTCTGAGTCATGGGCAGCTTCCCGGTCACTGGTGCTGGGGGAAACTGCGGAGCTTCAGGCTTTGAGATGCCAGGACTGACTTGGTGGTTTGGGGCAGAAGGTAACAGGCTCCTGTGAGCTAAAGGCTCATGTTCCCAGAAGGTTAATCCAAGTCTTTAGCCCTGCACTGGGAACTGCTGGGTGTCTTTCAGAGGAGAGGATAAGGAGAGAAGGTGCCTGAGGTAGATGAGGACCACATGCAGCATTCGGGGTGGGAGGGCTACGTCAGGGTGCACGGTGCTGAAATGAAGTGTGCTCTGCTCCACGTGGATATTAAAAACTGCACAGGGAGCAAAAGAGCAGTTCTTTAATCCTGTGGCTTGTGCTCTAATTTCACCTCTTGCCTGTGGTGGGGTTGAGAGGTGAATTAGTGGCTGCTCCTTCCCTGCCCTGGAGGAGGCTGTGTTGGAGAGAAGCTGCATCCCCAGAGCTGGTGGTGGCAGGGGAAGGACGCTCACCACAGTGGGAGGTGTTCAGCTTTTGAGAAGCTTCTCCTCAAAATTCATGCTCCCTTTGCACACATTTTGCTACGTTTGACAAGATTTCAGCTGTGGCAGTGTCCTTGTGGAAATTTAAGGACCTTTGAGAGCAGACCAATCTGCTTTTTCTAGCAGTGAGGACTTACTTTTCAAGGAAAGGTGGTTTCCTGAGAAAAAGCAGGAAACTCTGATGCATCCTGGAGATAAAAATATCATGTGTTCTGAGATAAAGCTAATCATTTCATCGAGCTTTTTAGAGAAGATACATTTCAAGGCTGAAGAAAGAAACCCCAGAAATACTGCAAACGTCTTTTATCTTGTTTTCTGCACAAAAATATTTTCTCCCCACTCTGCTTCGTGCAGAGGATCCCACCCACCTCGGAGCTCAGGCGTGCTCTCCCAGGGGAGCCCCTCCTGCCCAGCAAGCGTGGGGTGCAGTCTGCTGGTGGTGGGCAAGGGCTGCAGATGGGACACTCACCCCCGAGGCCCTGCAGGCTTGGGGTGCAGCACCTCCTACCCTGGGGAGGGCAGAGCACTGCGACCGGCTCGATTCTTCTCTCAATTCACCTCTTTCTTTGCTGGGAGGAACAAAAGTGGTTGAGGTGAGGAGAAGAATAGTCTTAGGAGATGAACCCCAGTGGGGAGATACTGCAGGGCTTGCTTATTTGCTGCATTTGCTGTCACCTGTTTACCCTGCAAAGCTTTTGCAAAGCCCAGGTACTTTATTTCCCTATCTGTTGCCACCATCCACCCTGTCAGCATCAGGGCGGGGGGGTGTTTGTTTCATCCTTTTCAGAATGGACTGTTTCATTTGCAGAAATACAAGCAGCTCAAAGTCCTTTTTTTTTTGTGTCTTCCTTCCAGGGCCGCAAACCTGGCTACTTCTCCTTCCTGGATCCCTTTTCCCCTGGTGTCTGGCTCTTCATGCTGCTCGCCTACCTGGCTGTCAGCTGCGTCCTCTTCTTGGTCGCTCGGTAATGTGGCTGCCGGTGCCTTTTCCTTCCTCGCGATGCCATCTAGCGTCACGCTCCCACACCCGTGGGGGGGATGCGTGGTGAGGGGCGTGGGGACACGGTGACATCCCTCAGGCCATCAGTGTGGAGAGGGCAGAAGGGTCCCAGTTCCCCTGCCCTCCAGCAGCCAGGGACCGGGGCTGTGCCGCTGAGGTCACCGGTGCAAATGACAGCCCCAGGGTGGCCCTTGGCATGGCTGAGACAGGGTGGGCAGGGCCAGGGAGCCTGGTGCAGGAGTGCTTGGCCACAGCGGTGGGTGCCAGTGCTCAGAGCTGTGTGGGAAGGGTGGGAGGAGGTTTGGGAGCAGGGCTGGTACTGTGCACATGGTGCTGCTCCCTGTAGCACTTGATCTGCAACAGGAAAACCAACCACTCGTCTTGGGCAGGAAGGGTGGAGGCTGCCAGGTACCAGCAAAAGCATTCAGAGATCTTAATGCAAATTCCACTGGTGATGTTTGGTTCCTCTGGCCCTTTAAAACCCAGTGTCTACAGAAAAAGAACGTTCATTAATATCTTTCAACAGCCTCTTGGTTGATGTGCAGAGCGTCACTTGACAGCTCTCAGTTCCATTTCCCTATGACTAATTTAAATCAGCCTTAAAATATATCACTGAGTGCTTGTCTGCAGCGTGTCTCCCATCGAGGTCCAGGGTCCGTGCTCCACTGCTGGTCTCCATGACCTCCTAACAAACTGCTTATGGTTGGTGGCATAGACAGTCCTTTTCTGACAGAGTTGAACTGTGTCCTGGCAATATGTACCAAAGACACGCTCAGGGCTTGACATCTCTTTTGGGACATGGTTAACACCCAGCTCTTATTACAAAAATTGGAACCGTGCTGTCGCTCAGTCCTTGGCATGGCTGAAGTTGTCATCCTGACAGGGCTTTAATGGTTGTTTCAAATGCTGTTACAGCCTCAGCAACATAGTTCTGAAGAAACCGTTGAATAATGCAGTCTGCTCTCTGCAGACTGAGATTTGGTGCCTCTTTAGCCCCCTCCTCATGTTTTAAACATGATCCTCCAAAAAGGTGCCTTTACACAGCTTCCCACTGGAGATGGAGGTTTGGATGCTGCTCTCTGCCTCGCTCAGCAGTCAGGAGCTCTTGACCCTGTGAATTGCAGAAGACTCTCCCAGAGCAGTGCTTTTTACTGCCAGTGCTTGATCCGGCCATGGAAAGTCTTCAGGACATAACCTCCACCTCACTGGCATCACAGTGAGGTAGGAGATGCAGAAATGAAACTAAACACCTCATTTGGTCGAATGCTGCATAAGCTGGCAGAGCCCTGCAGCTGGGTTAGCAGTATCCCCAAAGTGACCCTCTGGGGCACCAGCTCTGTTAACCATTAGCAATATAACGAACTGCAGCGTAGGAATTAGAAGATTTTCTTAGCAACCAGGGGACTGAGGTTTGGAAACAGCAAAAAAATAGAGATCGAGTCTACAGTCTGTTGGTTATTTCAGGTTCCAACCTCTGTCCTGTCTCTGTGAGCACCACAAGTATGGGGTGCTTAAAATACCAGTACTTGGCTGCAAACTGGAGCTGGGACTCAAGCCCTGCTGGTGCAATCAGACCTCCTCAGAGCAACCATTTGCACCAGTACGGTTGTTTTTCTTAAAGGCATCATGCAGTCAGGTCTCCCACACTTTGCTTTTGATCTTCCCCTCGGTGGTTATTCTCCAGCAGAGAGCACAGCCAAAGATGTTTGCGTTCAGTTTCACATCAAGCCCGTGCACATCTGGAATTATTGTTGTGGTTGTCTGTGGTACAAATTTGCACGCAGGGCTCCAGCCTCCCTGCAGCCCGTGCCCAGATATTCAGCAGAGCCTTTCAAAACTTGTGCAAATCTTTACAAGAAAGCCTCTGGCTTCTGAGTCTTAGAGCAAGCAGCTCTGAGCCCTGGGCATCAGCTGACAGCAAAGAGTTTCTTGCTCAGAAAAATCTGCTTCCAGGAGAGTTAGGGCTTTAGAGCTTTGCTTTTTCCCTTTCTTTTTTTTCCCTCCAAAGTTCCCCATTTCCCAGCAAATTACCTGAGCTACCTCTTTCTTGTCATTTTAGATTGACACCGTATGAGTGGTACAGCCCCCACCCCTGCTCCCAAGGCAGATGTAATCTTCTCGTGAACCAGTACTCTCTCGGCAACAGCCTGTGGTTTCCAGTCGGCGGATTCATGCAGCAAGGCTCCACCATTGCCCCCCAAGCGTTATCCACGCGCTGTGTCAGTGGAGTCTGGTAAGGAGGACACCCATCCTCTTCTCTGTGGGTCTTTCCGGGGCAGAGGCAGAAGGTGGGGATGGAGATCAGATTCAGTCCACGGAGAAGTCTCAAGTCACAGCCTTCGCTTCGCCTTTCTCTAGGTGGGCGTTCACCTTGATCATCATCTCCTCCTACACGGCCAACCTGGCAGCCTTCCTCACTGTGCAGCGGATGGACGTCCCCATTGAATCCGTAGATGACCTGGCTGACCAGACAGCCATCGAATACGGCACCATTCACGGCGGCTCCAGCATGACCTTCTTCCAAGTAAACCCCCTTCTTCTGCTAACTGGGGTGGGGGGTGCAGAGGGCACCCTTTAATGTCACTCCAGCCTGTTGTGCCTGGTTCATTCTGGTCTTTGGTATAGAGGGGACCTCTGGAGAGACCTTTGGTTGCTTGGTTGCAGAGGACTGGGCTAGATCCACAGTGGGTGGTGACAGGGCGAGTGGTGGGGCAGGCATGGCAGAGGATGGGGCAGGCAGGATTCTGGAATGCAGCATCTTGGGATGCTGGAGGACTAGGGTCGGCACATCTGTTCTGGTCCCTGGAGCAGCAGATTTCCCTGCTTGCCCTTAGAAAGCAACGTAATGCTCGGAGTGTCAGGGAAAGTGGTGCACATCCCCATGTCACAGGGATGATGTACGACAGTCTTCAGCAGATGAAGCCCTTTGTGGTCAGATATCCGTGGGTTTCTACGTGGTTTTGGTGTGATCTCACCTTTTATGTGAGATCCTCAGGTTGGGTAAGCAAAGAAGAGTCTGCAAACCCCAGGCAGGCGCATATGTCAAAGGACTGGAGTCTGTCTGTGGGCTGGGGCACTGAAAACAAGTCAGTCGAGTGTATGCAAAGTTATGTGGGCCATTTAGCCCAATTTAATTTTTATCTTCCATGCTCTATTCAGAAGGGAAATAAATGAGTGAATCTTTTCTGCTGTGCTCTGAATGCACAAAGAACTTCTTGAGGATTATTTATTTATTACTTGTT
>VWZY01008183.1:536728-552045 GCA_013399075.1 Chloroceryle aenea
CAGCCCCTGAGGGGGTGGCTGGTTCAGCAGCGTCGTGTCAGGGGCCGGGCCGGAGGCACGTCGGGTGACACTCCTGGCATCTCTCCTGCGGTTTCGATCTCGCCACAGGCCCTGCCAGTAGCACTGGCCGCTTCCAGACGCGCACTGGTACTCTGGTGGGTGAGCGAGTTGCGATGCTTTGATGAAGTCTCCTGGCAGTGTTTCGTGTGCCTGGGCAGCTTGCCCTGGTGGCTCAGAGGTCTGTCTGTCCGCCCTGACACTGTTCATTGTCTCTCAACATGAGTTCAAACATAACTTCCCTGACTCACATCTTAAGAGAAGGACAGGCAGGCTTCTTTCACAAAACCAAGGTAGGGGCTGGAAGGGACCTCCAAAGATCACCAAGGCCAATCCCTCTGCCAGGGCTGGACAAAACTAGAGCAGGTCACACAGAAATGCATCCAGATGGGTGTTGAAAGTCCTTGTTCTGTTGCACCTGTTCCTTACGCTTTGCTTTTCACCTGAGCAAACACGTCCCAGTGTGTTTGGTGTGTGAGTGGTTCAGACCCACTCTGAAGGTGTTTGAGTGACACCTGAATTCATCACTCATGCTGTAATTCTCCTGAAGGGTCTCTTATTCTCCTCACAGGCTTATAGCATGGGGTTGGAAATATTTCTCACATTGTTTCTCGTGTTCCTCCCCCTGACTCACCACCTGCAGCAGCCCCACTGGGTTTCCCTTGCATCTCAAGTCGGGGTCGTGCTCCTCTTTGCAGACCCTTGCCACATCCCTGTCACTGGGGCCATAGTATTCCAGCAGAGCCTTTAAATACGGACAGCAAAGACTATTGACCTCTCTCAAAGGCTGAGCACATCCTTCTTTTGCAATCTCTGCTGGCATTGAGAAACCCCAAAGTTATTTTAGGGTATGAATTGCTCCTCGTGCCGCCGGTAGGAAAACACTCAGGAACACGCCTTGCAAATCATCCTGTGCTGCCCTTGTGCAGACAACTTCTCTCCAAGTGTGTCATGCTGGCTTTGCACGTTCTGTTTTTCCTTGCACTTGTGATTCAGAGAAGCCACTTGTGTGCCAGATGATTATAGGGGACGTGAACTCTGACGAGGAGGGAAGTGGGAGAGGCGACCGGCTGCTCCCTGGTGTTTTTATCATCTGCTAATGGCATTGGCGTGCAGAAGTCAAGCTTGAGAAGGAAAATGGTTGGAATTTCAAGTTGTCGAGGGTAAACGTCGTTAGGTTTTTATTTGCTTGGTTCTGGATTGCTCTGCTGTATCTGGAAAGAGTGGTTTTGCCTCCAGTGTGATGTTAAGGTGAGTTTCTCATGTGGTATTCCCAGCTGGTGTTTGCTCTGCAGCTAAGGAGGAATGGAGCTGACAGCAAAGTGATGTGAAGGGCAGGAAGCTTTATGGAGGGGGTGGTTTTGGAATTTCCAGGCCACAAGGTCTGGATATGAATTTCAAGAGCAGTATCTGTCTGTCCTACAGTACTGAGCTCCCAAACCACTCCTGACCGAGACCTTTCAGCCCAAAGCCATGGCTGTCAGTGCAGATTGTTCCCGTGGCCTGAGGAATGTTTTGGCATAAATTTAAATGCCTATTTCCTAACACAAACTGCTGTTTGAGGATTAACTGTTTTTTCCAGTTCTACGTAGACCAGTGACAGGAAGTTGAGATACAAATTGATCGAGTTGCTGAGGGCTGAAAAAGGTGGGAGGGGGGCTTTTTAAAGACCAATCTGTTAAGTCCTTCCTTGTGACATGTAAGCTTGATATGTAACATAAAACAGGAACAGGTTTCAGTCAGCTTGCTGCTTTTTGTACTGAAGTCCTTAGTGATAAAGGTGTTTTAAGTGGTCTCTTCATGAAGAAGTAGAGCTTGTTAAGCAAGAGATTCTCAGCACAGGGAACCTGAACCTCAGTCAAATCACTTCTGTTCCTTGCCTGTAATAAATCTAGAGGAAAGTTTATGGCAGCAGACAGCAAGTTCAGTTTGGCATTGGTTATACGTGTGGCTTCACCATGAATTCCACAGTGGGGCTTCCCACCAGGAGTTCTGGAGGTGCAGGTTTCTGTGCAGAATGCACGTGTCTGCGTGAGCTGGGGTTTGCTGGTTTACTGGAAAGGCAGATGTGCAATACCAGGTGAAAATGCTGCCCCGTGACTGACTGTACACAGCTGACTCCTGCAAGTTTGTGCCTTGTGCTGTTCGAAGGGGTGGATGTGGCTCTCTCCTCCCTGTCAGTGTTTCCATTTCTCTGTGTGTATCGAGCTCGACTCCTTTTTTATGCAGGAAACTGTAAAATACCAAGCTGAGGGTATGGGCAGGAAAGCAGGAGAGGGAAATGCAGTTCCACTGAGGGTGCAGCGGGATGCTCGCCACGTCGCGCTGTCTTTGTGCCAAGTGTGTTTCCAGCTGACACTTGATATCTTTCTAGGCAGGTCAGCAGCCCACGATGCAGCGAGTCCCTTTTCCTCTGCTGTTCTGTGGCATGGGTAGATAGAGGAAGGGCACGTTTATCTTCCAGATACATTAAGCAGCTGCAAAATTGAATTGGCAACACTTAACTTCTTGGACTGTCCGAGTGACGTGCTCGAGAGCGTTTGGTGACACAGCAGCCGTGTTCTAATTAGGAGCCTGGGTTTGCAAGCAGGGCAGAGGAACTGGAATTCTTTGCAGATGTCGGAGGAGAAATGGTGATGCTCCTTTTGAGGCCAAAGCCCTCTCTGCCATCAGTGAAGGTGAGAGCCCTGACAGCTCCCTGGCAGAGGCTGTCGAGCTCCAGGCTGTTCACAGCACTGGCCTGATTTTACAAAAGCAAACCATAAGCTGCTTTGCAGAGTGGCTCTTTATAAACAGAGAGAGAGCTGTGAATCCTTTATCTATCTTCTTCCTTTTCTTGTTTTCCTCAGCTGAAAAGCTGATCTTGCCTGAGAGTCCTGAGCTGGAGCAAAGGGAAGTTACAGGATGAAAACAGCTGTCTGAACAGTCTCTCAAACAGCTCTTCGTGCTCTCCCCTCCTTGCTGCCCCTGCGATGTGTTGGAGGGTATCTGTCAATATGTCACAGTCCCCGTGTGAGCTACAGAAGTCACCTTCTGCAGCCTGGGGCATATTGGGAACTGTCCTCTAAAAGCCTGTGGGGCAGAGAGGTTCTTGCACTTGGTCTGTAATTTGGTGCAGATCTGTTAGATTTTGGTTTCTTTTGGGGCACTAATCCTGAATTTGAAATATGACCTGTTAAACTGCTCTGCAGGTCAGAAGTGAAACCCGTGACCCATCTGGTCACTCGCTGTCCTGCGTTCCCAAGGACCACAACTGGAGGTGATGATGAGTTGGTGACTGTTTATATGCTCTGTTTGTTTTTTTTCTGCATTAACTAGAAGTCCAAGAAGGGAGCATGGACCAGCCCAGCGGAAGGAGTTTCATGCAAGTTCTTTGTGAGAAATACAGCCCTGAGAACTTCCCTTATCGTCGTGGACCTGGTATGGGGGTGCATGTCCCAGCAACTCCCCAGGGCTCACCGATGAAAGGTAGGCTTCTGGTCTTTCTGACCATCTCTGGGGTTCCAGGTGGGCTCAGTTTCTTGGTGGTTGTTGCTTTTGTTGAGGAAGAATCGCACTGAATTGACCCGAAAAAGAAGTGTTTCTTCCTCAAGAGCTGAGAGACTATCTAACAAAGACAGAAAGTTGATCTGGTGACTGAACCAGTTGCTCTAAAAACCAACTGCATTTCCCTGCAGCGTTACAGGATCAGAATACTGTCCATGAAAGCTGGAAATAAGGCTCTGTGTGGTGCTGAGATGTGGGTTCAGCCGTCCCTGGAGTTATTTTCTTCAGACTAGTGATACTATTTCATTATTTGCTGCAGCAGCAGGTGTTTTGGCAGAGACAGCTTAGAAAATGCATGGCACTCCATCTGAATTTGAGGTTGGTCCACGTGCTGATGATGTCATGCAGTGCCATCAACTTGCACCCATGTCTGCAGGTACAGGGGTCCAGTGTGCACAGGACTGGACCAGATTCCAAGCTAAGCAATGAGTTGTTGAATCTCCAGCTGGGCTTCTTTCGTGACAAGTGACTCAAATGAATTTGTGGTTTAGTTTGGCTCTCTTCTTAAGGCATCCATCAGATGCTCTCTGACTGAGGGGAGAAATCCCCTCTCTGCTTTGCTTCTGACCATACTGTCATGAGGGAGTTTCAGACAGACGTGTGTCTGAAGTGCTGTGCTCTTCATGAGTGTCCTTGAGCCTCCTAGGCTGCAGAATCTGTGTCCCCATTTCCTGCTCTTTAAGCTGGATCCTTTTGACACCCTTTCGTCTTCCCTCACGCTCTGATGTTAGTGTTTGTCTCTTGGTTTGTGCAGAAGAGTCCCAGATTCTTGTTTACCCCACCAGAACTGCTGCTTCTTTGCGTTACCCGTTGCCCATCTTGATCTGTAAGAGTAGTTTAAATTTCTGTCAGGTCCATTTGTATCATAACCAGCCCCAAAGGGGAGTATACCCATGGCAGTGAGCTGGGTGAAGTTTATGGTAACTGAGACTGACAGAGGAGAAAAAAGGGCCTGAGTTCAGCTGAGGATAAAATGTACCACGTGTCACTCAAAATTAAGGGATAGAAAATTAGCCTGATGGATTAGTCAATCAGCCTGCACTCTCCTGTGTGCAGGCACCTGCTTACCTGAGGTGTTTGGATGCAGAAAAGAGGGCTTTTCTCAAAGTCTTGAAATGTGTCTGAGACATGACTTACAAATATGTCAGAACTCGTTCCCAAAGTGCAACACCATCCTTTGAAGAAGCCGAATGCTAATGAGTTAGGAAACTTGAAAACTCAGATGACTCCAAGTGATTGCTGCTAGAAACCCTTTCTGGTCACGGAGCTGTCAAGTGTTAAGGAGAGAGAAAGAGAGGGACCTCTCTGGGGAGTCTGTTCCAGTGCTCTGTAACCCTCACAGGAAAGAAGTTCTTCCTGGTGTTGAGGTGGAAATTCCTGTAGTAGAGCTTGTTGTTAAATTGTAACAGGTTTTGATACTCCGGAGTTGGGAGAGCTGTGTTGTATGTGGAAGTGTGTAAGGCTGCCCTGCCTACATGAGGCTTTCTTGGGTTAAAATGGTTTTCTGTTAGCACAGCTTATAACAACTTAGTCGTGTTTTTGCCTTAGGAAATCAGACTGTGATCGAGAGCCAAGCCCTTGTCTTGTGAAAGAGCTGCCAGGACATTACCCATGAGAAGGAACTAGAGCAAAACCCAAGCAGAAACATAAAAGGCAGAGTAGAGACCTAAGTTCTTCCACGCTGTAAGGATGCTAAATCTTCTCCATTGCTGAGAAGAGAAAGCTCAGAAACTATGTGTTTAAATACATCCTTGCTGTTACTAACCCCAAGTGAGCCAAGTACAAGAGGATAAGGGAGGCTGATGTTCCACCTCGTCCTGTATCCTGCCAGAGCAGCAGATATCTGAGGCGGAGGGGAAGAGCCCGTGTTCTGGCAAGCACTGATAGGAGACAAGCTGTAAGCTCCAGGGCTGGCCTGTCCTCGCTGCCACATGGGCAGAAATGCACCAGGTCACTGAAGAGCACTGCTATGGAGTGGCACTTCATCTTCAGACACAAGAAGGCTTTTCGATGGATGCCAGTCACTTGTCATACACCCCATGCCTAGCCTCAGATCCTTCAATGCGTGCAAACTGGGGAATTACTTTGATCTCTTCCTTTGCTGAAGGCCGTGTGTGTTTGTTCTGGTTTGTTACCTTCTGCAACTGAACAGTTCAGTGCTGACCAGAGGGCATCTTTTCTTTCTGTCTCTTTCAGATCGCCTCAACCTTCCCAGCGTGCTGGTCCTGAACAGCTGTGGCATAACCTGTGCAGGGGATGAGAATGAAATCGCCGCCTTCTGTGCTCATGTGTCCGAGCTGGATCTTTCTGACAATAAACTGGAAGACTGGCATGAGGTAAAATGGTTACACGTGCATCTTTCTGAATAACTTGGATGGTTATTGCCCTGACTGCAAACACACTGCAGGTTCTAAGTTTCTAAGTTTGTTCATTTAAAGGGGGGAGATTCCCATTTTTTGGTGGGTTCTTTCTCAACTTTGAAGCTGATGCTTATTTGCTTTGACAACCCAGCAATAAATGTGATGTGTTTAATCTATTTGGGCACCTCACTGTATTCACCTTACGACTTAAGAACCTGCCCGTGGGTGATAAATACACAGAACTGGCATTTCTAACATCAAAATGTTAATGAGAAGTGCACTTTTGAACAGGAGGAACTGAGGAGGTCTGAGCAATAGGAGTTGATTCCCAGCTTTGCCACCGACTCCGTGATGCTGGGCAAGGCGCTTTTCTTTCCCTACCCTCAAGCCAGGTTTAACATTTACCTCAAAGAATATTTCTGAAGCCTCGTTAACGAATGCTGAACGCTCTTGTAAGATCCTCTGCAGTGCTTGGATGAGATATGGTAGATAAAGACAGTGTAATACCAGTGAAACAATTGCAATCTGTTTAAGTGTCAGCAGCAGCTCCTTGCTGGCTTCGGCTCCGCTGGTGTGTAAGCAGCTGGGAGTGCTGCACCCCCTTGGAATTGCACTCCTTGCACCCTGCCGTTTGCTCAGGCTCTTTATCCCGCCCTGGATGGCACAATTAGTTAGCTTCTGCATGAGCTGTGGTAAAGCAGGGAATGAAGGGCTTTGGCCCCTTCCTCAGAGACAGGATTAAGTTTTCGTTGCCCATCCGCAACAGATAAATATCTCCCCAGCTCTTACAAACTGCCAGTGTCCAGAGATTGCAGGTCCCTGGGCAGCCTGTTCCCATGCTTAGCTAATAACCTCCTAGTGGAAACCATGTAACTTAAGTCTCCCATGCTGCAATTTAAGCCAACTGCTCCCTGCTCTGTTCCCAGCAGGCGTGGGGGAGCATTCATTCACTCTTCCTTACACGACAGCCTTTTGTACCCACAAAGAGCAGCTTTCCTGTCTCCTTTTGCCTATTTTAGTGCAATACTGAAAAAATCCCATTCTTCTGATGAGTTATTGGCCATTTTTTTCTAAATCCTGTGTGGGTTTTGTAGCTCTGATATCATTCCACTTTGTCCACTTCATTCCTAAGGCATTTCAGATGGCTTCACTTTGGCCTCTAGCCTTGTACTGCGGCCTGTCCCTCCTTAGTGTCACCCACTGATTAGGAAAACACCCAGTGTTCAATTATTCTGGCCACGGGACACAAACCAAGCAGTATTCTGCTAGAATGCCCCAAATAGACCTTCTAGGTCCCTTATTTGTGCATGTTGTACAGATGTGTGCAGAGAGCTTCTGCCTCTCTTCTACCCTGGGCCAAATGGCGAGGCCAGTGGCTAGTGGGGAGCAGGGAGTGGAACCCTGAGCAGTTGATCAGTTGGCCATAAACTCAAGAGACGTGCCCATTGCCCCCCTGCTAAAGGAGGGGTGCAGTGTGTGGGCTCCCATAACCTGCCTCTGCTTAAGCTTGGTCTTCAGGTGGATTCTGTGACCTCTCCCGAGAGACCGGCTTTCTCTTATCAAGCTGCTCAGAGAATGTAATTAAATGAATGTTGAGGTGAATGAGCAATTAACCAATCGATCTAGATCAGTGAACAGCTCGAGTATGAATTACAGCTAGCTATCCAGAAGCCTTATTTTTTTCCCTCCATATCTTTCCTTTGGCTTGCAGTGATTCCAAAGGGCCCTCTTCTAGGAGACGGGGTATTACTGCGTGAGCTCCGATTGCTGCCTGATACACATTTCTCTTTTTCTTTTTTTTTTTTTTCTTCCCTCCACACTTAGGTCAGTAAAATTGTGTCCAACGTTCCCCACTTGGAGTTTCTAAACTTGAGTTCCAACCCTCTCAGTTTGTCCGTTTTAGAGAGAAGGTGCGCTGGGTCTTTCGCTGGTGTTCGCAAACTTGTGCTCAACAACAGCAAAGCTTCCTGGGAAACAGTCCACACAATCCTGCAGGAATTACCAGAGTAAGCACGGGGAGCTGGGTGTCACGAGGGGTGCCGCTGCGTGCAGGGCGAGGCTGGCTCCTCACATCACGTGGGGAGGGGTGTGAGGATGCAAACATGAGCGGCAGTGGCAGTGAAAAGGGATTTTCTTGTCTTTTTTTTTCCTTTCTTTTGGGAGTTTGGGAACTGGCCAAGCGAATACTTTACATTGTCTCAAAAGCTGAACTTGTGTGGCAATGCAAAGCTTGGGACTTCCCACCCCAAACCTGAATACCAAGGACGGATCATCTCCCTAAGGATGTAGGCAATGCCGGGCTTCCGTCTGAGTCACGGCAGGATGAATGGCACGGTGCATACCTGCAGCTCTTGAATGGGATGCAAGTCTGAGAGCCTGGCCCCTTGTCAAGTAATATTTCATCGTGCTTTGCTGTGCAGAAGTGCTCAATCCCGTGGCTTGGCCGCTGTCCTCCTCGGCCGTGGCATCCTGCTGCCGGGAATGTCCTCGGTGGCTTCATTTTGATAGCAGGTCCCTCATTCTGTGGCTTTGAGGAGGACAGTGGCGCATCCCGTGTGGCTGAGGAGCACTTCCCTGCCATTGGGAGGCCTAGCTGAGTTGTCTGAAAACTTAGGGAGACCAGTTCTTCTGCTAATGGGAAGCTTCAGCAGAACCAGTGACGTGGGGCTAAAAGTGGGATCTGTGGTGTACAAAACCACCTTGCTAACTGAAGTGCTGAGCACTGAGAGCAGGTACCAGTCACCACTTGGAGTTGTGTTGGTGGCTTGCTGGGCACAGATGTGGAACCCCACCCCTAGCCCTCTGTCACGCAGTTAATACCTGGGGGAGGCTGGGGGAACACTTAGAATCTGTGGAGGGAGTTTAGGGATGGGAGCAGGGACATAACGGAAGCGCTCCATTTGGAGAGCTCCAAGTCTTCCCCCCATCCAAGTTTCAAATCACGTAAGAGCTGAGAGAGAAAGTCGTGTTAAAATGGCATGTGCATGTCCCTGTACCGAGCGGGTAGCCCTCTCCAGGTAGGAGATGATGATTGGATCTCTCTTCCCCTGTTCAGCTTGGAGGAGCTCTTCCTGTGCCTTAACGACTACGAAACAGTGTCTTGTTCTCCGGTTTGCTGTCAGTCTCTCAAATTACTCCACATAACTGACAATAATCTTCAAGACTGGACTGAAATTCGAAAATTGGGAATTATGTTTCCATCACTGGACACGCTTATTCTGGCTAACAACAACCTCACAACCATCGAAGAGTCAGAAGATTCCCTAGCGAGGCTCTTCCCCAATCTGAGGTCCATCAATTTGCACAAGTCAGGTGAGAGCCTGGAAGGACAACGCTTCTCGGAGGCTTTTTGTTCTCTGCCTAAGTGACAGCAGTTGATGGGAGCCTCTCCTCCTGAGCGGGTGAAAAACGCGCTTGCTTTGCGCTCTTTGAAACATCGGCCTCGGGGTGGTTGCTGACCTGAAGATTGTAGCATTAGGAGAGGAAAACGGGCAGCAAATCAACTTGCCTGTCTCTCTGGGCTGCTTTTGGTGGTCAGTTGTTATCTAAAAGATGAGTTAGAGTTGCACAGACTGGCAGTGAGCTGGTAGAGGTTTTTTACTGTAGTAGTTTCCCTCTGTTTCCCATCCCTGCTCCTGGCTAGAGAAGGATAAATAAAAGTCTGGCAGTGGAGGGGATGAAAGAATCTCATTTGCTTTTTAATCCCTCTTTTATCATGGGTAAAACAAGCGTACTTGTAGTAGCTGTGTGGCACGTAAGGGCTGAACACTCACCAGCAAAAGCCCTCTCTCATCTGCGCTGGGTTATTAGAAGCTCACCACAAGTTCTGCTCGAGGCTGCTTTGACACTTCATCCCCAGAGAATTTCCAGCCAGCTCTCCAGCAGGAGAATCAGCATTTGGTGTTTGGGGAAGGGCACCCGGTGCTCGCAGAGAGGGAGCTGCGGGGCGGCTCGGCAGGGCTGCCAAGTGTTTGTGAGATGCTGCGGATGCCGGAGGTTCTTCCGCAGGAGTATTTAATTCATCATCAGCCTTTGTTCTTTAGAGCTTTATATGCTGTGCAAGTGATAGTTAAGTGTTAGCCAAGGTAGAAGGTATTTTGTTAACGTGCTCTGCAATGTAAGCATCAAGGAATCCCTGTAATAAAAGCTTAAAGCTAACTAGAGGAAGAAAAGCCTGTTAAGCTGGATTTGACAGCACCGTCTCACCGAGGAGCAAGCGCTCCTTTGGTAAGTAGTTTTGCAATTTTGATGCCAGGTATTTAAGAACTCTGGATTCTGTCTTGCATTCTGATATTTTGGGAGCTGAAAATCAAATGGAAATCCCAAGGAGCGTGTGAAATTTTCATTTATTTATTTATTTAAGCGAGTCTGCTGCACTCCAGACTTCTGTCCCATGAAGGTTGCAGGCTCTTTTAGCTTAGTGGAGGTCAGAGATGAGCTAAAGATGGGGGGGGTTTAGTGAAGTTACAGCACCGCAGGGGCAGGGATGGCTTTAGGCATCGGTGACCTTGGCACGGGGGTTTCAAGTGCTGTGGGGAAAGGAGGCTCTCTCTGCCAGCCTCACATGCAGCACCGTGAGACTTACAGGAGTTTTGTTTCTGCCCTGAAAAGAGCCCCTTCTTCTGAGTTGTGCTTGTGCCACACAGTTTGGGCTTGAACTTGGCAATTCCTGACAGACTTATGCCAACTGAGACCCCCGATTTAGTTCAAACTGATGCTTTTTCTGGGGTTTGGTGGGGGTTTTTCACATTTTCTGTCCCGTGTGGGCGAAGCTGTTGCATGTTGTTAGGAGAAGCCAGTTGTGTAACTCACGTTGCCAGAGTAAGCTCCTGGAACAGTCATTGGAAAAGCATCGTGACAAACATTGCCCCAGCTAAGGGCAGTGAAGGCAGTGGTGTCGATCTTGCCACATAATCAGGGCTGTAGTGTTGCTCAAGACTCAGCTTTTTCATCTTACCCTCCCTCCTTGCCTTGTTATCCCAGACATCAGGTTTTGAGGGGGCTGAAATTGCCTTAAAGACTTTGACATTAAATGGCTGAGTGGCTTCTGGGACTGTTTTACCATTGGGTCGTGAGTGGAAATGGGACCCGAGGTGGTGATGCGTGTGAGGTAAAACCATTTGATGGCTATTTAGTGACTCCTAGAATGACAGAAGTCCCGAAGACTTCAATGCCATGGAGGCAGCATCTCTTCATAGCTAGAGCCCTCATAACTGATGCTAGGCCATCCTTGGCAGGGAGGGCCAAACACTGAACAGTCCCTAAAAAAATAAGCTCCCTAAACAGCCACGGACATCACCCTTCTAGACTTACAGAACAGCATGAGAGAATGTAAACGAGGGTGTCTCGTAAGCAGACAAAGGAGATTTTTTGCAATGCATGATGAGCAAAAAGCCAACTTCTCAAAGAAGCAGCAGCTGACGCTCGCCTGTCACGGATGTTCTTTGCTGTGCCTGATTATCTCGGCTACGTGACGTGTTACCTGTGTTTGTTTAAGCAAATCTTTTCTTCCAAGCAGGTCTGCACTGCTGGGAAGACATCGACAAGTTAAATTCTTTTCCCAAGCTCGAGGAGGTGAAGCTGCTAGGAATCCCTTTGCTGCAGTCCTACACCACCGAGGAACGCAGGAAGCTGCTAATAGCAAGGTCTGGTGCTTGTTTGTGCTGCTCAGCAGGGGCGTTACGCGGCAGTGAGCGGCTGGGGGTGGGAAATGGGAGGAAGAGGTTGTTAGGAGATGGGGGGTTGTATGAATTCACCACTCAGAAAGACTCGAGCTGGTTTTTTTGTTGCACAGATGCCTGTGCACACAAAACTAAACGCTTCATTTTAATGCGCCTGGAGAAACTGCATGGAACTTGCCCTCTCTCTGGAGGGGACCGAGGTGTAAGCGACCTGGCAGGAATCTCCCGGTGTTAACGTTGCTTCTGATGGCTGCCACCTTCCTGGGCACCCTGCTTGGTTTTCTCTCCTCTCTGACAGCATTTCTCGGCCTCCGCACGCAGGTTGCCGTCCATCGTCAAGCTCAACGGAAGCATCGTCGCCGATGGGGAGCGAGAGGACTCGGAGCGATTCTTCATCCGCTATTACATGGAGTTCCCGGAGGAGGAGGTGCCATTCAGGTACGAGCTGCGTCGTGGAAGGGAGAGCGGGGGCAGGAGGGTGGCGAGGCAAAGGGAAAGGTGACCGAGAAGATGATGTTCCGGGGGAAATCTGGGCTGGCTGTTCTGTGAAGAAAACGTCCCTCGCCTTCCTCCTGTCTTGCCTTCCTCAATCTGTTCCAGCTATTGTCGTTAGATTGGAGCGCTGTCTGATGACTCGGGGAATCACTCCTGAGGCAAACTTGGTCTTAAAAGTGTCTGCGTCAAGTGCCATTAAACAAGGTGACTGTTCAGTTCGTGATCCTCACTGCTTCCCGGCCTCCCCAGCGGCCAGCTTCATAGTCTGCCTGTGTTGGGGAGTCCCCCAAAGCCAGTACACATCGTGCTCTCTGGTGCCAGGCCGGGACGTCTTAATTCTCTTGACCATCTGGTGTGTGGGATGTGACTGGGGATGGGAAGCTGTCCCCTCACTTTCAGGCCTGCAAATCACGAGTCTGATGGTTTTTCATTGCCAAAAAAGTATGCCCAATGATCTGTTCATCTTGGTAAACTAATGAACTTTGACAGATGCTGTTCAGTTGGTATCTTTTCTGTGCCAGCATCTACTTACTGGTCCTTAATGGGCTGAGGAAGGATGGTGGAGCATCGAGCCGTTGCGTTTATGTGCCTCTTGCCCTAGAACCCCCACGTGCTTTTCAGACAGCAAAACTTGATAACCCTTTCTTTACAGAAAGGGGGTAGGACGAGAGAGTCTGTGTGGCCAGGGAGACAGACAGGGATAAGCAAAACAAAAGGGTAGAGGAGGTCAAAGGTGTGGCCCAGTACAGAGGACAGAGGTGTGGAAGGAATCTGGTCGGTGTTTACGTTGGCTGGTCAGCGTTTCCTCCAGCTGAGCTGTTAGGTCAGATGTCTCTTGTTTTCAAAAGCACTGTCTGTGACCTGCTGGTACCACAAGGGCATGGGAGGGCTGGGGTAGGGAGCAAGGGCACGGTGCTCTGTATGAATAGTAACAGGTCCAGCAATTACAGTATTTGTTAAAGGTGTGCTGGGGTCAGCTCAGAGGCAAAGGGTACGAACGCAGTCAGGGAGACAAGACAGCTGGTGATCTCTCTTGTGCCTTTTTCTGAGGACAAGTCTTGGCTTGTAATTTTAGAAGCCCTTGAAGCGGAACAAAATGAAAGAAATATTGGAAGAGAGAGCTGCAGAGGCAGAGAGTGCAGGGGAGAGGAAGGGGAAGGGGAGATGGGGACTGCAATCTCGTGGTGCTGCTCCCTAAACTGATTGGTTTCCATAACGTTTCATTTCTCCAAAAGCTGTTCCACGTCTCTGCATCTGTGGCTCGAGGAGGGGAGAGTAGCAGGGCAGCTGAGCCCAGCAGCTGCAGCAGAGCCCTGCCCTTAGGTGAGCAGGGCTGGGGCTGACCTGCAGAACCAGCCAGGAGAAGGCAAGGCAGGCCCTTTGCACTGCAACCGGTGCGCTCGGTGTCGTGGACTGGGAGGGGAGCTCAAGTGTGAGTATCCCCTTGATCCTGGTGGAAGGACTGTGCTGCCCTGAGCTCAGGAGGAAGGGTTTGCACACCAGAGGGAAGGTGAATCAATAGCTGGCAGGCTCTGAATCCTTTCCTGACACACTTGCATCTCTGGGTATTGTGGTGACACGTCCAGGACACAGGTATTGTTGAGGAGGACACGGTGGGTTGGGGTAGATTTAGACCCTCACGAGGCTACTGGTAGGATGTGGATTTGGGAACGGGCTGCGTGCCCCCGTGTAGTTACAGGGTGCCACGTACAACCGGGGTCGGTTCCCAAGTGGGAGCCCTTGTAAGAAATGAGTAAAATCTCCCCCACTGAAAAAAGAGACTGATCTTGACCAGGGTGCTGGCTCGGTCCTGTACTGGTAAGATGGAGATTTGCCTCCCCCTCCCATTTCTTAACCTTTAAGCGCTGTTGCTGCCCTTTTCGTGGTCAATGGGCTCTTTGTCTGGATCCCTTCATCTGTGCAGCGTTTCCAAGAGACTTGTGCAGCTGCTGTCGGGGGTTGTTCTGTTCTGGAGGAGTTTTGAGCCACTACAGGCTATTTTCTCTCGAGGCTGCAGATGGCTGAGAGCTTCCTAGTGCCGAGGGCCGGGTGTCAGTTCCCGACCCCGTACGCAGCACCCGTGGAAGGGATCCTGCCAATTCTTTGCAGAGGGGTTTTGCGTGTGTTTGGTGCTAAAGCTTCCTCCTTTTTGCTCCTGGTGTGGTCTCTCCAAAGGTGGTTTGTAATTAGAATCTCAGCAGGACACACGCTGTTGCTGGGGCACAGCATCTTCACTGCAGCGCTGCCTCAAGCGGAGGGAGAAGAGACCCTTGGGTATGCAAAGCCCCCCTCGAGGCACTCGAGGTGTGGCGTGGGCTGAGTGTCTGGGGGGTTTTAATGACTCCTTTACTTGTCTGGTCTGCTGTTTATCTGCAGAGTATCAGAGACACTTGTAGCCAGGCTCAGCTCTTCAGCATCCTCTGCTCTGGTAGCCAGAGCCTGCCAGGCTGCGAGGGGTGATTACAGAAGTCTCCAGGGTGCCTGTTATCAGGGTACAGAAGAACAGTATGAGCAGTGTGCCTTCATCCTGATGGATCTGAGGGAAGCCAGTTGTTCAGCCTCCTAAGTTTCCTTGCAGGCTACAGCTGGCATAGCAGGAGCAGGCTGCAAAGCTTGTTCTGCCTTTCCTTGACAGGAGAGAGCCTGAGACAGCAGTGCCTGCCCCTCCACATATTTACAGCACGCGTTTGGGTAACCTTAGCCCGCTCATGCTACTTGTCTCGCTCTTTCTCAGCTTGCTTGAGTTTTGTCTCTCTTTTTATCCTCTTCCCACTGCCAGCCCTGTTCACCGTGGTTTCCTTTAGTGCATGAATGGTGGCAGTACTTTTCTGGTCAGCGTGCAAGAGATTGTTGCTGGTCTGCAGTGGAAACTGTGCCACGAAGAAATCCCCGGCGTTGGGGGCACGTTAGGCAGCGCTGGCTCTTACTGCAGGTGGCAGCCCAGTGGGTAAAAGAGGGCGAGTGCCTTGCCTCCCCTCAGCACTAGTGGCCCTTCCAAATAAATAGGCCTGATCCTGTCACCCAGGTGATGGGGAGAGCAGGGCACCAGCCCGCCCGTGGGTGCTCTGAGCTGGTGAAGGTTCATTTTGCCCGTGAGACTGGGGAAATCCTAGTGTGCCGCGGCCCTTACCTCATTTCCCGGCAGACAGAGGGTCTGCTGTTCTCCAGGAACATTCCT
>VWZY01008183.1:561502-572488 GCA_013399075.1 Chloroceryle aenea
GGTACCTTCCTGCGAGCTCTCCGCGAGCCTCGGTGTTACGAAAGGAAGCGCCGGGCGAAGAAATCAAAGCAGGTGTCGTAGCGACATTTTCTATTGGATTAATAAGGAGTAACAAATTGCATTAGGCACGGAAGGAATTAAAGCTGGCACAGGATTTCGTTTTCATTTTCCCAGCCCTGTGTCTGCTTCTCTCTCTATCATTGATTCCTGTACAGTGAGGAGTTCCCAGCTGTGTAAATGTTCGTGCTCCTTCCGTGCTCATCAAACCCCGTAAGCGACCGTTGCGTGAGCAGCCAGCGCAAAGCTTTAGTCCAAGTGGTGTCCGAAGCCCCTCAACGATGGGGGCTCGGCGCCGGCTCTCGCCTTCGGAGCAGCGCGAGGCTGTTCCCCTTGAAGTCAGGCAGAAGGCTCCGTCCTCGCACTTGGCGGGTCGGGGAGGAATTGCTTTTGAACTCTGAGAACAGATGGCCCACGGAAAACCGGGGCTATTTACAACTTCCCAACGCTGTGTGAAATTAGCAACAGCTCTTCTGCGTGGTGCTGGCCTCACCGTGGCAACACCTGCAGGGCCACTTGCTGCTATCACCAGGGAGGTCTCATTACAGCACTTAACCACTGCAAATATTTGGGGTCTGCCCGGTGGGTGAGGGACCTTCCTCTCTCCAATGTCTGTGTGTTGGCAGCAGTTGTGCAGCTTTGGGAAGCAACGGCGGCCAGCACCACCCAGGCTTTGCTCAAGAATGGGTTTTCCTACCAAAATGATGCATGTCTGTGTTTCCTTCCTTCCCATAGGATGAACAAGCGATCATTTCTTGGAACCTGGGTGGCTCTTTTGCTGATAACAGTGCAGCAGCGAGGTGAGTACCTCGCGCTCGGGTGCTGGGAGGCTGATACTCGTCCGCTGTGCCAGGAAAGCTGTCACCTCAGAGCAGTGCTGTGCCCAGAGACCCGAGACCTATGGAGAGCTTGGAAAATACACCCAGCCCCATGGCTGGGGCAAGGACAAGAACCAGGGGGATCTGGGGAGGGAGGGCTGATTTTAAGGGTGAGCATGGAGTGGGGTGGTGGGCGAGCTCAGGTGCCAGTTTGGCCCGAGTGATGTCTTGCATCACGGGAGATGGATCGGCAGCCCTCGCTTCGCTGAGAGCAACGAAGCGAGGATAGTTTACATTAAACGAGGAGCTGGTGGGTGTCACAGAATACAAAGCTGGCAGAAAACGGGCTGCAGAAAACGTTGAGCTCGGTGAGCATTTTACATGTGTGTGAATATGTGATTTATACGGGAGGGGGAGTGCACATGGGGCGTTCTGGAGGTGGCTGGTGATGCTCTGGCCCATCGCTATCAAATAGGAGCTTGACAAATGTCTAGTGTTAGGACTGCTGAGCAGGCTGACCAACCTACGACCAGTAAAGGACAAGCTGGCTAAGTGATAGCCAAATGGATGCTTTGCAGGTCGTGAGGGTCCCCTGGGGTGCCTGTGGAGGACATCTGACAGCAGACGTGGAGGTGCTGCAGACTGCAGCGGGAAGCTTCTCATTTTGCTTGCACCCCATTTCTTGTGGGGCATTTTGTTTTGTGAAGGGGTGATGGTTACATCTGGGCTGGATGAGGCGCCAAATGACCTGCTATGACCGTGGGGTCAGCCCTGCTTTGGGCAGAAAGTGAGACCAACCGGCAGTCAAGGCCCCTTCTGAGCCATGATTTTCGATGGTTTTGAAACTCAGTAGTCTTGTGGAGAAATAAAAGCATGTCCAAAACTGAGGTGAACAGAGCCGGAATTGTTCAGGGCCCGGTGGCTCCTGTCGGCCAAGATTGAATGTTGTGAGGAAAGGGCGCTGCTTTTCTACCTCAAGGAGGGGAGAAGTGGGAGAAAAACCCAGGAAAATCCCCATTTGCCTGTGAGGAGCTACACCAGTAGCTAACTGGAAGAAACAGGGCATGAGATGACAGCAGCAATCTGTCAAGGGACGTGTGCCCTAGAGCCAGAAGTAACCACTTGTGACTCAAGCTGAAGGACTTTAGTCCAGTAGAAAGTGGCAGCCTTGTATTGAAACACACCTAAACTGTCTTCTGAAATACTTTTAGGAGAGACAATTCTGTCGATCGGCAGGACCTTTTATCATGAAACCTCATTCTGCCAGGAAAGGCTGGAGCAGTGGTGACAGTTCAGGCTGTAACCCAGCACTGGGAGCACCAGGGTCTGGCAGGGTGGGCTGCCCAAGGCTCCCGGGAGGGCTCTGCTGCGCTGGCAGAAGAAAGGTGACTGCTGCCTGGAGTGCGGCCCTGGGGTTCAGTCTCGGTGCTGTTTGGTCCTCGGGCAGCTGAGCACCTCACCATCTGAAACGGCAAAGTCCTGCCCATCTTGGAGCAGGAGGGGACGGAGCTGTTGCCCATGTCCCAGTGTGAAGCCAAGGCACAGGCGTTAGGACTTGACCACACTCATGTGGAAAGCAAAGGGTGCAGCTGCAAGCTGTGTGCACCTCTTGGGGTCACTTCGCTGTTGCCCTAAATAACCTGTAGGTGATGCTGAGCCTGGCCCAGAGCGAGTCCCAGAGCTGACACCTCTGCCCTGGCTTGAGACAACCTTTGCCGGCTGGCGGTGCTGGGTTTTGGTGCTGTTTTCCTCAGCGGCCACGATGCAGAATACACATCGTGGCCAAGTACCAGTTTGGAGAGTCACTGTTGGGCTGCTGCCTCCAGTGCAGCGCCAAGAGTTTCACCCCCACCCCCGAGGCTTGGTGACTTAGGTGCAGGCTGGTGGCCAGCAGACCTTTGGTGTCCCCAGCACATCCACACCAGGGAAGGAGATGATGGCAAGGCTGTTATTTCTCACTTCACAGAAGGTCAACTTCCCCGAGGCCCCCGCTGTGGCCCCTCTGGAGTCAGGCCCAGTCCTGACATTGCCATAAGAACTCTCTCCTCCCTCTTTCCAGCTCACGCCATGGCAAGTCTGTATCCGTTCTGGCAGAACGACACGAAAACACCCAAAGTCGATGATGGAAGCTCTCCTGAGATCAAGATCTCCATCCCATTCATCTTTTTTGGAGCTCCGTACAGAAGCATTTATGTAAGTGGAGAAGCAGACCTTCCCTTGATTCTTTTCCTTGCCATTAGCGGCTGCATTTTAAACGCGCTCTCCCTATCGTCAGGACTCGGAAGATTTATTGGCACCTACCTGACAAGTTCCTAGATTTCATGAACTGATAGGTTTTATGATTAAGAAAGTCAAAGGTATATTTAATGGGCTAATGTTCATGGGGAAAGAATATAAAAGGCAATAAATTTTTTTTGTAGGTGATTAAATGGTGGAGCAAAGCGAAGGCCTTGACACAAGGAACATTATTCCTGTCGCATGACAAGAAATAAGAACATGCAGAGACCTGCAGGGGAGGGAAAAAAGGGCAATGATTTGGACCCGTATGCGGGTGCCCGAGACAAGGGCAGGCGGCTGCTGTTCTCAGGCGATGGCACAGCAACAGCCTGGCAAAGGGGACACCAGCTCCTCCAGGCTGGGCTGAGAGGGTTTAACCGAGCACTTCAAAGCAGTGCCTTAGATAGGGGCAGATCCTAAGTGTGTAGGAGACCTGGTTTGCAGGTTTTCAGGGGGTTGTGCCGCTTGGGGTTTCCTGCACTCAGCCTTTGGCCATCGCCGGTTGGGTGAAGTTGAATCTCTGCCTAGATGGTCGGGCTGTCCCACCAACTGCCATTATTACAAACCACCCTCTGCCAAAAGTCCTTCCCCCCACGTTTTCTGATAAACCAGCGACTTCCCGCTCCCCGCGGAGCCTCGCTCAGACAGAAGCGGGTCTCTCTTCGCAGGTCAACAACAACGGTGTGATTTCCTTCAACGCGCTCGTCAGCCAGTTCACGCCAGAAGTCTTTCCCCTGACAGACGGCCGGGCCTTCATCGCGCCCTTCTGGGCGGACGTGCACAACGGTATCCGGGGAGAAATCTACTACAGGGAGAGCACGGACCCCGAGCTGCTGAGGAGAGCCTCCAAAGATATCCGCAAGCACTTCAAAGACATGTCCTCTTTCTCCGCCAGCTGGATCTTCGTCGTCACCTGGGAGGAAGTCACTTTCTACGGAGGAAGCAGCACGACACCGGTAAGATCGATCGGCCGTGCTTCTGGAGGGGTGGTGTTTGATGGTTGAGAGTATGTCTGTGTGTATAACCCCCCCTGGCCTGGCCTTTGTGCATCGAACCGAGGGAGTCGCTTTATGTCACCACTGCTCGTGGTCGGAGGAGCGCTGCGGTCCTTCCGTTCTCTCCCACGGGAGCCCACTCCCTGCTCCCCGCTCTCCGTGGAAAGCAGTCGCCTCTTCAGTGTTTGTAGGCAGCGTGTCTAAACGAGGCTCCAGAGCCAGTTAGGAGTTTTCAGCTTGATCATAGTGTGGTTATTTTTTGTTAGATGCAAATGCAGATTTCGTTTTCCCTCGGGATGGTGTCGCACGACCTTCACTTTGCCTGTTAATGCACAGTGATAAAGCAGCAGGGGGCTGCAGGGACCTGGGAAGAAAGGCCTGTCATGTCAAAACTTCAGCTCTGTCGTGATATAAACCACTCGAGGCTCCCACTTGTTCCTCTGCCTTCAAGTTTATGAAGTATGCTTCCATTCGAAGGCTCATTATCACGGCAGTGATGGGGCCAGGGTGCTGGGTGAGACCCAGCAGCACCTGGTAACGGCCAGCCTGGTGCCAAAAGCACCCTCACTGCACCCAGGGTGTCCCAGTGTGCCGAGGTGTTTGTGCTTGGGGCGTGCACATAGAGCAGGTTCCTCCTGAGGCTCAGATGTGGCGAGTGGGGCCCAGGGATGGTACAGAGAATAAGGGGCATGCTTTGCATCCTGTCCTGATGTAGGACTGGAAGTCATCTGCTCTCTGAGGAGCTGGAGACAGGAAAGAGAAAAGAAGAGTTTTAACTTGTGTTTATTGATCAAAAAACCTTTTCTTTCAACCTGGGATGGATTTTTCTGCGGCAAAGGCCGAAATGCTTTCCCTTTGCTAGTGCAAGAGGGTGGTGAGGGCATCTTGTTGAAAAGGGTTGAGCAGCTGCTCTGAAATCGTGTGTGGACACTGAGGTAGGAAGGGAAAAACCAAAGGGAACACTGATAGCATTTCTGTGATGACAACTGACCCACCTGCCCGGGGAGACCTACCCAGACTGCCCAGTCAGGCTGCCAGCTCGGCCACGGTCCAGCTCTTACATGTCCATGAAGGTGCGAGTTGTATCTTGGGCAACAACAACGGCATGAGGGGCATGAACAGCTTTTAAATATCTGGTTAATATGTGAGCTCCAACCCCAGCTGATGTGGTTGAAGCTTACCTCTCCTTCTCTGGAGGCATTCAAAACCCCCCTGGACACTAACTGTGTGACCTGATCTAGGGGATCCTGCTCTAGCAGGGGGATTGGAACAGACGACCTTTCGAGGTTCCTTTCAACCCCAAACATGCTGTGATTCCGATGTCAGGATGTCGGTGCTGAGCCTCTGGCGTGTCAGAGGTAGGGCTTGTGCAGAAGTTTGGGGTGCAGACAGCGAGCAAGGGATCCCTGCTACCATCTGGGGAAAGGGTTCTTTAGGATTAGCCTGTGTACTGCGAATGCCAAAAGCTGGCTGCTGCTGTCTGGAGGAGTTGGCTCTGATAAACAGTTCTGCTCTTTTCCATTTGTTAGAGAGGCTCAAGATTTAATGCATATTTTTTTGCCAGTCCTGGCAGTGCTTGCAGAAAAAAAAAGCACCATATAGATATATATATATATTTGCAGACAGCAAGCAATATAGAGATTCGTGTATTGCCTGAAGAATTACATTTGCAACACAATGCAATTTATTTTGTTATGGAGCAGTTTTCCTGTTCAGTAGCAGCCGGGGCTCTGAGTCGGCACGTGGAAGAACACGATGCAACTTAAGCAGGAAATTCATCGCAATGCAGAAAAGCTGCAGAAAACAATATTGCAAACATGGCCTCGGGGACACTGCGGTGACTGTCTCTCGATGACACCCGAGCAGGCAGCTTTGGGTTCCAAGAGCCTCGTTAGGTGGCTAGGGTGCTGTGAGCACTGAACATGGAAAGGTTTGTCATTCGTGGTAAGAGCTCCTAATGAGGGGTGCCAGACATCTTATAGCTCCCGGTGCCAGGTCAGCTGCCACCACCCACCACGAGCACCTCACCAGAGTGGGGTTTGTTGCTCCGTCGAGGAGCTGTTGTTCCACTGCCTTTCTGTGTCTGCGCCTTCCAGTCTCACAGTCGTGGGAAAGGACTTGGCTAAGGTGAGCAAGTGTGCTGAGGTGGTGAAGAGGAGAGCAGACGCAGGAGGCAGAATCCTAGGGAAAGGACCCAGGAGTGGAAAATGGTGGTTTCCCATTAGCTTGCTCTCCCCCTCGCCCCGGTGTGAACTGTGCCATTTGCAGCTGCTGTGAGGCAGCTCTGCCCACGCCTCTCACTCTCCCTGACAGCTCGTACAGGCTGCTTCGCCTCCGTTTTCAAGATTTCTCATGGCAGGAGCCTAACGTGCCTTGGAAGTGACATCCTTTGTGGTATGCAAGTAGTGAGTGCAGCCCTGGGGACCTCGCCTCAATCCCCAGGCATCTGGACCCCTGCACCAATAATCAGACTGCTGGGTGTGCTGTAAGGGAATGAAAAACTGACCTCCAGCCTCTTGGCTCCGGCATCTTCTCGGGGCATTAGCATGTGTGACCCACTGTTAATGTGAAGCAGGTCAGCTCTCTCCACTTGCACTGCTCGAGGGTCCCAGGCAGGGTAAGCCCTAACGCTTCCTAGCATGAGATGGTTTGCCCAGTGTGTGTTCCCATATCACCCAATAACTGCTTCTGGGGCTGCACTTTCCTTCACAGTTTGCAGTGCCCAGGTAGCTGGGCTTTTACTGGTGCTCTTGAGTAATTAAAAGAGGGGCACCCAACACCTTGTTGCCTGCTAAAGTCCTGCTCGCTCAGGGAGGAGGAGCAGTTGTTTATCACAGCACAGCCCTGGTGCAGAGCGATCTGGAACAGGCAGGGATGGGCAGGACAGGAAAACACAGAAAGCTGAAAGATGCAATTGACTGTTAGTTCCCTTTGATGACCTCTGCTGCTGGATCCACGTGGATAGAGGGGATATGTCAAGGGGAGAGGTCTCTTCTGTCCTTCTGCACCACAATAAAAGGGGAGAGCTCGGGGCCGTGCTGTCCTTGCCGGCTGGCAAAGCTCATTCTTCCCGCCCGGGGCCCAGGCTGGCAGTGACATGAATGTATCTGGAGTTTGGGGGGCTGGAAACACAGGGTCTTTTCAAGAGAAAGGAAGAACACAAGCAGTGGGCTGAGCAGGTAGCAAGGGGATTTGGCAGCCAAGCAAAGTGCATAATGCACATGACTGACCTGGATGTAATCCACCGTTAACGGTGATGCAGGATGTGAATGCAGAAGGGAAGCAGGTAAGGTAACATGGCGAGGAACGAGGCTAAGACAGGGCAATGGAAGGTAACTGGCTTAAACAACCCGAATCCTGCCGACCGCTTCTTCCTGGCGAGCTTATTCTCCTGCTGCCATCTATCGGCCTTACACTGGACAGGAGACACTTGTCATCCTCCAAGGTGGAGGCAGCGGTGGGGATGGGAGCTGGCAGAGTGAGTGCAAGAGTATTTTGGGTCTTGTTTGGCTTCTGCTGCTCTTTGCTTCAAGGCTCCCGTGTCTCACCCGGGCCAGAGACGATTGTGGCAGAAGGGCAGGCAAGCAGTGTGAGTAAAACAACCTCACCTTGTGAATGTGCTCATGGTTTTCAACAGGTAAACACTTTCCAAGCTGTCCTGATTACAGACGGAGTGTCATCTTTTGCCATATTTAACTACCATGAAATCAGCTGGACCACGGGGACAGCCAGCGGAGGGGACCCCCTGACTGGTCTCGGCGGGGTGATGGCCCAGGTGAGGCTCTCACTCCCATAAGCCCAACTACCTGAAAACTAGAATCCCTGAAAAGAGACTTTAAAACTAAAGTTTCAGGAGTTATTGTGGGGAACAGAGAAGTGACAAAAAGGGACAATGGCTTTCCTGTAGCAAAGATGGGATGAAATTTGCTCTCTCTCTTTTAGGCTGGCTTCAATGGTGGAAATATCACCAACTTCTTTAGCATCCCAGGCTCCAGAACCCCAGACATTGTCAATATTGAAGAAACAACCAACGTTAACATCCCTGGGCGCTGGGCATTCAAAATAGATGGCAGAGAAATAGATCCAGCCAACGGCTGCAGCCTGAGAGGTAAGGGGGAAAGGGCATCGCTTTTTTCTCAAGTTGCAGGGTGCAGCGTAGCAAAAGATAATGCTGTTGGGATGCTGGTGGAGAGGCACCCAGCTTCTCTGGGCCGCTGAGCAGGTCGTGGTTTTGCCAAAGCATCCCCTTGAGCTGCAGGGACAGAAACAGGCGAGCAGGTTTCGAGTCCCATGTACTTCTCCAGCACCAAGTCATGACTCGATTTCCAGTGACGTTTGTCAGTCTACCCAGGGCAAAGGGCCTTGAAGAGTGGACTGAGAGCTTTGTCATTCGTGTCAGCATGGTCATGTCTTGTCGGGCAGGAGAGCACCCTCAGCAGCCTATGTGAAGAAGCCATCGTCAGCCGTTGCTTGTCCTTTGTCACAGTTGGCGTTGCCACTCCTGGGACACGTTGGCACACGTGCAGGCGGCCAGAACTGGCTCACAAGGAGCATTTGTTGAAAATTCTCAGTGCGAACGAAGCCTGACTGAGTAGCTCTGGGAAAACTGAGAAGGGTCCATAAATACTTGGGATTCTTCTCTGGTCTTGGTGGTGCTTTCAACCGCCAGCAGACAATGTTGTCATAGGTGCTGGGTCATTTTCCTTCCTGGGATTTTAACAGCATGGTGTTGCTGTAAGCCTCTGTTTCTGCCACCCAGAAGCAGAACCCTAACTCAAAGTCAGGGGTGGACGAAGCTGGAGTGTTTAGCAGGAATAGAATGCCACCGAGTTGTCACCATGATTCTTTTCTGTGACGCTGATGGTGGCAACAGGAAAAACCCAGGGATAGCAATTTCCTCTTGCCTCCAGAGCAGGAAAGCTGATGGTGTGGTCCTATTTCCCTTGTTTCTGCAGGAGGAATAGCAGGTTTTCCAGGCAGGGCAAATGTCACGTGCCTGCACCAGTTACAGTGTCTGTGCACGTGTCACTGACTCCGTGGGGATATAAAGAGATGAACAGATGCACACGGTGGCTGCACAGGGGCTGTGCTGCACGGTGATTATTGCGTTACCATTTGAGAAATAAAACTGTCGGGAGTGCGCCCTGTGCTCTGTGACTCTTTCTAGCAAGAGAAGATGGTCCCTTGCTGACGGACACCGGAGGTTCCACTGCTCTGAGACAGGCAGCTTCTTTATGTCTCAGTTTAGGACCATACTGAAGAAGGCCCGTGAG
The DNA here is from genome assembly GCA_013399075.1 of Chloroceryle aenea. NCBI lineage: Eukaryota > Metazoa > Chordata > Aves > Coraciiformes > Cerylidae > Chloroceryle > Chloroceryle aenea. The sequence goes on from VWZY01008183.1 coordinate 570,923, forward strand.
ACACCAAGGCTCTTGCAGCCCTGGTGGAGGTTTCGGGTCCAACCACTCCAGCCGCTTCCAGATGCTGACCCAAGGAATAAAGGTTGGACTTTGCAAAGTCTGAGCTTTGTAGGTGACGAGGGCAGCATGGGTAGATTCCACCATTGGCTTTGCATTTGTCGGTGGACAGCTGGTTGCCTTCCACAAGGGGAGCTGCAGCACGAGGGGTTGGAGACAAGGGGGCCTGCCGTGCCTGATGACACCCCTTTGCCCAAATCCCCCGCACCGGGACATCTGGCACGGGAGCCTTTGCAAGAGGGTCTTGCTAAGAGGAGATATTGTTTGTTGGGGAAAATAGCTTTTTTTTTGTAGGAGGCAGGGAAGAGAACGAAAAGGTTAGGAGAGGTAAACTCAGGCAGCGCGCACGGCGGAAGCCACGCGCGTCAGAAGTGTGAAAGATGGCCAGATGGAGGAGAAGGAAACTCTCACGGGTGTTTGCCACCCTTGTTCTCCCCGTCTTCTCTCTGCCTCGCGCGTCTCTCGCCAGACAAACCTGCCTCCTTTTATAGTACCACCGTGTCATGAGTCTGCTCCGTCTGTTGCTGTGCGATCACTCGTCGTTTCCCGTCATCACTGGTGGATGGTGTGGAAGTTACTTATCAACAGCTCTTTGGTTTCATAACTACGATGAGTGCTCTCTGACTGGGAGGGAGCTGCTTCTGGGCCACCAATGGCGGAGTTGATCTTTGCCCATAAAGTTATGTGAACAGAAGAGCTACGGAGATGGTGACAAAGGTGAATGATGGTGCAAGTACCGTGGCAGCACTGGAAACAGCCTCCAAAAGGCAGGAGCTTTAACCAATGGACTTCCCTTTGGAGAATGTCTCTTGTGTCCTGCGATAGGGAAGCGGATCAAGGGTGGTGGGTGTCTGAAATGGAAGGAATAGCCTTCAAGTTAGGCAGCCTGCACGCTGCAGCCCTGACCCTGGACTTTTGACAGCACTCACACCATCCAAGGGATTTGTGGCACAGGGAGGACACTGAAAGCAAAGCTTGAGATCGCTGCTGAGTGGCTCTTGCCAGGGGTCCGCACAAAGCAAGCGGCCGAGAAGCCCAGTAGCAGGACGCTTTGGTGGTGGTCTTGATCATAGGGCTGGCAGACCCCTGAGAGGACGGACGCGGTGCAATTAGAGCACATTCCTCTGTTTAGAGAAGTGATGTAGTGTGGGTTTTTCCCTTNAACGGGGCGCGATAAAAGTCTACCAGAGCGGCTTGTCCACGGCCTTGGAGACTGACTTTGGCCTGCTGGTGACCTACGACGGACAGCACTACGCCTCCGTCTCCGTTCCGGGCTCGTACATCAACAGCACGTGCGGTCTGTGTGGGAATTACAATAAAGCCCCCGAGGACGATGCCCTGCGCTCGGACGGGAAATTGGCCGCGTCGGTGCCGGACCTGGGCGAGAGCTGGCGAGTGCCGCACCCCGAGCGACAGTGCTCGCCCGGCTGCTCGGACAACTGCAGCCTCTGCGACGCCGACACCGAGTCTCTCTATTTCACCTCTGAATACTGTGGCTTCATCAACCGG
>VWZY01008184.1:0-14004 GCA_013399075.1 Chloroceryle aenea
CTGTGATTCTGTGATTCTTAGCTAAAAGTTTGTCTTCGTTCACTGGCAAGGAAAAAAACACAAAATGTTAAGGAAAGTATAACAGCTGTAAAAAAGTGAATCAGTTAATAAAATAAGAGCTGTTAGTGTTACAGTGGAACATACAGATTAGCAGAGATAAAGACCTTGTGAAAACAAATTTGAAAGTGGATTAAGTACAAAATAAATTAAAGGCCCATTACAAAATGAAGATTTTAAAATTGTCAATGATGTTATGGGACAAACAGAAGATTTTCATAAATACTGTGACTATATTTGGAAAGAAGCAGGGTGCTGCATTCATACCATATGAGGTCAGGGAAACAATTTCTATGCTATTAATAAGCCTTAGGAAGAAGTTAGACAACATCCACTCAGGATAAACACTTCTGAATCAGGAGGCCTTGAAAACTTTCATCAGAGAATCATACACATGCTAGTTAAAGAATTTTGTGGCTTACTTACTTTATGACAAAGATTGTATATACATATATTCATACATACATTCAGAAAATGCCAGGAAGCTTCAAAATCAAGATTATGTTAATATATCAAATGGTAAGGCTGAATGATACAGATGAAAACACATTATTCTGTCGCTCTTAAGTTTCAGCAGAAATCCTAGAAAGGCTCAGGACACAATCAACTAAAGTGGCTGTGTGAAAAAAAAATAAAATTCTCTCCAATTTATCTAACTTTGATAGCATTAAAATTTTGTTTGATGAAGATCATGTGCAGATATTACATTTAAACATATCCAGATAGTTCATAACGCATTATCCAAAGGCCTTGCAGTTCCAGAGTTGCATAGATACATCTTTACAACTCCTTGCAAATCCATACTGGTCAGCTTCCCTTTGGGAAGGACTAACTAGCCAAGGTACAGTACCTTACTGTTTTTTTTTTTTCTGAAGCCAGCTTGTTCAGTGCTGCTTTAAGGAGGTCCTTGCACCATCACAGTTCATTAGCACCCCATTTGACTTCTGCAACAATTTTGGACTGCATGTCATTCTGTCAAAACATTAGCATCATGCAACAACACCAGTAACACATACTAAATAAATTAACATTTCACTCCTTTAACATTAATGATTGACAAGCCTCAGCACACAGTTGCCTGGGAGCAATAAACACCAAGGGGATTTATTTTTAGTGGGATTCCAGATTATGGAGGATACTAATCATCTTCTTCAGTAAGAGTCTCAAAATCACTATGAAATAATTAGTTTTAAAAATACCTTGGAAAAAAACCATGATTTTTGGAATGGCAGTGAATAAGAGGGACAGGATGCTGAAATCAGAGCTAGCTGAATTGCTTGGAGAACTGTCTTCATTTTTTTGCAGGTCTTTTTTTCATAGAATTAAATTTCACCAAGGAACAGGGAAAAGAACTCTGCGCTTACAGAATGGGTTCTAACTTGGTAACCAGTGACTTAGAAAATAATTAACATAAACAATCCAAAATAAATTCCCATTAAAATGTTATCATAAATGGTTGACATGATCCTTGGTTAGGAAAAAAAAAAAGGAAATACCAAACACTCTACTACTGTGAGAGAGCTACTTTAATTCTGCAAATACATGATTGTGTGTAGAGCAAAACTGGTAGTGGGATACATCCACTAGATGATACAATCTCATTTTCATAATCAAAGGATTTTAACATTTCAGTGTGCCTGAAAGAGCTATGAAATTTTTTGAGAACTGTAGAAATAGGTATCTATTGAAAGACTTAAAGACTATTGAGAAAAGACTTGAGGAAGTACCTTCAGAAAAACACAACTATGAACGCTATCAGGCTCTTTAATGTAACAAAGAAAGCCACAAAAGAATCAGTGTTGTAAAGCTAAAGCTAGGCAAACTGAAATTTGACGTAGAAGTGTAGATGATAAAAATGAGGATGGTTAACTACAGGAGCAAGCTGACCATTGTGATGGATTTTCTAATATTTTTCCTAATATTTTCAAATGGATATCAGATGCCATTCTAAAAAGGACATATTATGTGATCAAAATTGCCAATAGCGGTTTAAAGTACTTGATCTGATGTCTCACTCTGGCCTTAAATCTATGAAAGCACATCAAAATATTCACTGATGCTCAGGGCTTACATAACAGTATCCACCAGTAAAGCTTTCTTTCCAGCTGTCTAAAAGAGTGTTTCCTGGAAGGCAATGACCTGGCTTCAGTTATTCATGATTTTGTCATTTCTCATTTAATTGACTGCAGTGATTCAGCATTCAATATAAATGGTCATACTGTTTCAGTGCTTACGGAAATTCATCTACTAAAGAACACTATATCTCATTTCAACAGTACAGGCCACTGAAGTGTATCAGATATGTCCCCCAGGCTTTTTCTTAACTTTCCACAGACTACCTAAATAAAAGTTCAAGGTCTTGATTCCTCTCTTTAGGATGCACCATAGCTGAAGGTCAGTAATGAAAGGTCTACATAATGTTTTATGATGAAAACCAAATTGGATAACTTGTTAACAGTTTGCTCTAATACAATGGACTTCCTATACCTTGACCACAACTATATCTAAATGGCATATTACAGGCCAGACCAACTGTTTCTGTACATGTTCCAACTTTGTAAAGACTTCAGCCAGTAGCAATTCAAAAGCCTTATGATTATGTTTGGACATTGCTGTGTTTAGAATCATAGAATGATTTAAGTTGGAAGAGACTTCAGGAGGTCACCTACTGCAACCTCAGCTCTAAAAGCAGTTGCTCAGACCTTGTCCAGTCAAGTTTTGTATTTTTCCAAGGACAGAGATTTTAAGTTCCTTCTGAGCTACTTATTTGAGTCTTTGACCATGCTCATGGTGACTCCATTTTCTCTGTAACCACCCACTCAGTTTAGCTAGACACAGCAGTCTGGTTCACACCAGAGTCTTCCTTTCTCCAAGTAGCTCAAACACATCTTCCTCAGCCTCTTTCTCATTCAGCCATCTTTCTTGTATTAGGCATCCCCAAACTGGATGTTGTACTTCAGGTGCAACCTCACAAATGATGGATAGACAACAGATAATAAGCACCTCCCTGGACTGTCTGGCTATGTTCTTTCTAGTGCAGCCCTTACACTGTTAATCTTCATCTCCACAGGACTGATCCCTGACTTACATTCAACTTCCTGTCCACAGGTCCTTTTCTATAAAGTTGCTTTGATCTAATATGTTCCATTTGATCTAGTGTATCCCACTCATACCTGGTTACAATTTATTATGCAGGAAATCCTGTTGAAGAGCCAAGTTTCCTTGGAATGGGAGCAATACAAGTTGATTGAATTTAAGGTCAAAACCTAGGCTATTACAAAACTAACTACTTTCTTCAGCAAGAGCAACATAAGCCTCAAACTATTCCTAACACCAGTGTTAAGCAACAGGAATGCAGACATAGAATCAAAAAGCCCTCAAAACAACTCTTCACTAAGAAACTTCGTCTTCTCCCCACCTTTTCACTGAAAAAAAAAAAAAAAAAAAAAAAAAAAAAAAAGGTGGGGGTGGGAATTAATTAACAAAACAAGACACCTAACACACTTCTGGGGAGACAGTATAAAAATAAGATGCTCAGAACAGATGGTCAAAGGCTGACAACCATGTTTTTCACTGCACAGGAAAACACATGAACACTAGTGCTGAGCCCAGCATAACAAAGAAAACAAAAAGGGAACTCTTGCTATTTACTTTTTTTCCTGTTTGGCAACTGAAATCATTTCATTATGAAGTTATAAGAGTATGACAATCACTATGACAAATGATCTAAATATGACTAATATTATAATCTAGATTATGAAAAAAATCTTCTTCTCAGAGAATTAGTGTTAAGGGCAAAAAGCACAACAGGATCTGCCATTCTGTGTATAACAACCCATAAAACCTCATTCAGTAATTTCTATGTTCAGTGCCAGCTATATGCAACTTGAATTAGCATGCATGTTTAGACATGTGTCATCTTACTTGACAACATGAAGAAAGAAAAAAACTTACATGTCCACTGGCAATCTGCCCTGATAGTTAAGCACATTCTTGATTTAAAAATATGCACATTATTTTCAGCCTAAATTTCTCTACCTCTGATTTTCAGCTGTTGAGAGTACATTTTACTGCCTGTGTCTGCAGGGTCAAAGAGTCTTCTATTAAAGGATATCCTATTCTTGTTTAGGCACTTCACTTCGTAATTAAGTTGCCTCTTGATCAAGCTAAATATATGGAAGGTTTTTTACTGCAAAATCTATTTCCTAATACTCAAATGATTTTTGTAGAAAAAATCATTTTCTTTTCTTGAAAACACAAATTTGTCTTTATCAGCATATTTTCTTTCCAGCAACAAAATTAAAGCACAATGTAACAGCAAGGTAGTCCACTCATCAATACTGTGCTTAGCTCTTGACACTGTAACACCTCCTAATACTTAAAACATTTCTCATTATGCATCTAATGATGATACTAACTCTTGCAATGAAAAAAAAAAGACCATCAGTTCTCACTGTCCTGCTAGAGTTGTCATATTTTCCAGGCCCACAGAAAAACATGAATATACATCACCCCCTTGGGAGTCTACAGAGTATTTCCACTCACATGTTCAAGCTGCACTTCACTGTGATGTAGAAGTCATGACAACTAATGTCCTAAACTTTTAATTTTTGAGGTGATTAGGAAATTGAATCACAGAATCACAGAATGTTAGTGGCTGGAAGGAACCTTGAAAGATCATCTAGTCCGACCCCTCTGCCAGAGAAGGATCACCTAGATCAGGTCACACAGGAACACGTCCAGGTGGGTTTTGAATGTCTCCAGAGAGAGACTCCACTGCTTCCCTGGACAGCCTGTTCCAGTGTTCTGTCACCCTCAATGTGAAAAAGTTTCTCCTTACATTTACGTGGAACTTCATATGGTCCAGCTTGCACCCATTGCCCTTTGTCATATCACTGGATGTCACTGAGAAGAGCCTGGCTCCATCCTCCTGACACTAATCCTTTACATATTTATAAATATGGATAAGGTCTTCCTTCCAGTCTCCTCTTCTCAAGCTAAAGAGACCCATCTCCCTGTATTTCCTCGTAAGAAATTGAGATATTCTCCAGATCCTAGTTAAGTTATCTGTAGCACTTAGACTGAGACCCTTCTGACAGTGACCAAAAATTCAGTATGTTGTCTGTGTTTGCTTAAACTTTGATACCCATGAATGAGGTAGGCCTAGGGATGGTGCCATAGACCATGTCATTTATAAGCTACTAAAGACATTATGGAGTTAAACAGTAACTCAGCAGGCATAAAAACAACTATGGAGGCACATTCAGATGTATCAGATAGATCTTGACATTAGTGGGAACATTTCCATTGGCTTCAGTGAGTGAAGAATTGCCCCAAAACAATAGATTTTTTTGTGGTTGTTTTTACATTTCAACAAGCTGAGCTTAAATTCATTAACATTCCAAAAGAGATCAATAATGAATAGTTCAGTAATAATTACCAGGAGTCTGCAGAAGACTCTATAAATTATGTCATGAGCCATACACAGTATGTGCCAATTTTCCATAAACAAGGGATCGTTCACTCTCTGTTTTCTAACAATAAGCACATATAGTAATTGTGACTAGAATTATACATCATTCATCTGAATTTAAAAATGTGCTCATTTATACCTTTGCTAAAATTGTCCCTCCATTCTGATACGAGGTCTGTAAGAAACAGATTCATCTGAGGTTTCCTCAAAGACAAAGAGGTTCTGTTGAACCTCCTGACCTAGATCTGAGTTTGAGCTGAAAATTCATCTGTTCTAACAAATTTGCCAAGGCAAGTGTGTTCTACCAATAGCTAATTCAGATGACTGCAACACAACTGGGCTGCCTGCCATAACAATTTTGTTGCACATCTCATAGTGCTGTAGCGTTTATCCTAAGTTTCAAGTCCCTAGAGTAAAGTGACTATCTGAAAATTTCCTTTATTTCTGTTTTTTTTTCTGGTCATGGACAGTGTTTGAAATCCTGAGGCTAGAGAAGGCCATGGTAAAGGTTTCTATTTTAAAAATTACTTTTAATCTCCTTTCATTAATGCACCATCGCTGATCACACTATTTGACTGCACTGTATATCAAAATCAATGTTAGCTTCAAAAAATAAGAATTGAAAGGGAAGACATTTTTTGAAAGATACTTTTATGTTGTGTAGTAGTCAGTTGTGAACTTATGGGTGTATTTTACCTGGTGAACACCGAAATCTCAGCAGTTGGTAAAACAAGGAAAGAATTTATTCTAAGCAGAACTATAAAATCACATTTACAAAAGCTGTAACTGCATTTCCAAAATTATTACAAGGGATTATTAATTTTAGAGTAGTCAAAACTAAAACTGACTGGTTTGAGTCTAAATGTGGAAGAGGATTATCCAGCATTTTGCCTCAAAATTGACCTCAGCAATTCATATGCTGACCAATTGTTTTAATATCCAATAACACAGAGCTGAGAACTGGAAGCAATCACGGGTAGATAGACCATATGTAGAGAAGGTTAGCTGATGTGGCATGGCTCACTTCCACACATGCAAACATAGTTACTTCCCCAGTTTTCAGAACTGCCCTAAGAATGGTTCCCAGCTCACATCAGCTCTTGAGCCATGTCCAGACACTGCCTGGGAAAGTGCTAATTGGCCTAAATCAAAGCCGTGCAAGGGCTATACTATAAATTTAAAGTAGGGATGATAATGCATCACTTATTGGCCCATGTCTTGGTCTTTTTTAATTTATGTGCCTAATTGTAGCGTATGTTGCATGTTACAGTAGTGCTAGTACTTCTCAGTTTCTCCTTGAAATGCTTTTCACAACATATCCTACATTTCAGTTTGCATTCCCGCTGACTGTGTCACACTCATAGATCACAGCCACCCTGGGATCAGCTGCTGTACTTGCCTCTGTCTCCATATAACTGCTGTAATCTTCCAGGCTTTTACCAAGTAAGACCATTTGAGGTTGTTTAAATGACATTTTTTTTTCGGTTCTCCAAGGGATCTTCAGAATTTCTAAGACTAAAATAATTACATCTCTATACAGTAAGTTAGTAAATTAGACTTGTAATAGATCTATTGTCTAGATGGATCAAGTAAAGAAATGGGCAACTTAATATAGTGAAGAATGGGGTTTATGTATATAGAAATGAGCATGTAGATTACAATGCTTACTTGTTAAGGGAGTGCACATGAGCTACCAAAATTCACATGAACATTGTTTTGTTTTTCAGGTAGTGTGATTCACCAATAGTCATATGCCAGTAACTTCCTACAATTCCTCAATTTCATTTCAGTGGCATCTGATAATAGGATACTTTGAGAGATTTCATGTGAATATCTTAAAACTATACCCAGAGAAATTTCATGTGCATTGCATGATAATAAAATCTCAGCCTATGCATGTTTATCAAGCTTTCATTCAGAGACCACATGTGAACATTCATATTCCTCATCCCCAGGAAGTATATTGCCAAATCAGCTTTAGTACTTTGCTCACTTGAATCTTTCATAAAAAGCCCCAAAGCATTCTGGTCAAATTCAAATGCAACATAAATAAAAGCAACACTGACTTTGACTTTTTATTTCTTAAATGTCTTATCTCTTAGGCACCAGAGGAAGCTTATTGAGGCTATGAATAGTTGAAATGAGTTATTATGAGGGGAAAAAGTTAATTAAAGATTTCAAATGAGAATTTTGATACCCTATGTGTTCAAACAAAGTGCCTTTCTTAGATCCTACAAAGCCTTGCCCATATGCTAATTTCATGGAAATGAGGTTTATTATACTCTGGATTTTTCATTAAACAAGCAGAGACATAACGATATATACTCTTCTCTCCCTACCCCGAGCTCTCACACATCCTGTGAAAGGTGTGATAGCTACTTGCTTTTTATCCATTTTTATCCCTTGTCAAATTGTCTTTGTTGAATCAACATAAAAGAGACAGTATACTGCTCAAGATGGATCCCCAGTCTGATTGAACTCAACATTTCTTATGATCTACCCCAACACTGTTCATTTCTGCGTGTCTCTAAAAGGCAAACTCTCCATATGCAAATTGCTTATTGGGAATGGTGTCTAGCCCATCCTAATAAACTATGCCAGAGATTGGGTTAGCATCTTAGCTTGCATTAAAAACTGAATCCATTTCCCAGGAATTGTCCCAATACTTTAAAATTTCCCATNTCTATAAGTTTATATATATATATATTTTTAATATTCTGTATAATTTTTTTTTTATTTGTGTTATTTTACCAACATGTACAGCTGGACATAAAGAACTCAACATTTTTCAGTTATACCTAGTATCTTGTATATGTATAGGATATATAAATGTAGATGTATAGATGCATATTCTAGATGTAACTTAATTTCTGTTATACGTCATCTGAAGATTCCAACGTATCCCCCAGCTGTCAGTTCAGAAGGGTTTCCTGGTTTTCTGTAGTTTTCTGCCATATTTGCAGTGCCCACAGATGTCTTCTATATCCCAAGGCTTCTTAAGAAGCCTTGACATTTATGTTTATGCACCTTAATCAGTCTTAAAATGTTGTAATAAAGGAATATAACTCTTCTGGAGTATGCTTTAGCTAAAAATACTCATTAAACAGCATGACTATTTGACATGCTGCTTCTTTTCACCAACCTCAAACTCTCTAAAAATTATATAAAGAACATAATTTCCAGGAATTAAATAATTTTAACTGTCGATTTTAGAGATTTTCCATCTATCTTTTGTGCTCTTTCTTGGATACTTTATAGTTATGGGGTTTAGTCCTTCTGTTTATGTAAAATGTTCAGTTTGAGAGGAGCTCTGTAGTCTAGACATCTCCTAAACTTCATGTAGTGATGTTCTAGTAGATGTCTTGTATGGGTTATGGGTTATGGGTTTTAGTCCTTCTGTTTATGTAAAATGTTCAGTTTGAGAGGAGCTCTGTAGTCTAGACATCTCCTAAACTTCGTGTAATGATGTTTTAGTAGATGTCTTGTATATTCTTCTAGCCTAGACATTTCTTATACTGCTATATGTGAACTGCTGACGTATGTGGTTCTTTCCAGGTCTATTCTTATAATATAGATTTTTATCTCTTCTGCTAAACATATGTGGGGTTTATGACTTTCAAAAAATGAAAGATTTAGAAACAAATGATGTTCAGTTTTGTTTGCTTTTAAACTTAAAATACTCTTCCTACATTCTTCCTGAGGTATGGAAATAGTAAGTTGTACCACTGCAAGAAAAANTGTTTTAATATCCAATAACACAGAGCTGAGAACTGGAAGCAATCACGGGTAGATAGACCATATGTAGAGAAGGTTAGCTGATGTGGCATGGCTCACTTCCACACATGCAAACATAGTTACTTCCCCAGTTTTCAGAACTGCCCTAAGAATGGTTCCCAGCTCACATCAGCTCTTGAGCCATGTCCAGACACTGCCTGGGAAAGTGCTAATTGGCCTAAATCAAAGCCGTGCAAGGGCTATACTATAAATTTAAAGTAGGGATGATAATGCATCACTTATTGGCCCATGTCTTGGTCTTTTTTAATTTATGTGCCTAATTGTAGCGTATGTTGCATGTTACAGTAGTGCTAGTACTTCTCAGTTTCTCCTTGAAATGCTTTTCACAACATATCCTACATTTCAGTTTGCATTCCCGCTGACTGTGTCACACTCATAGATCACAGCCACCCTGGGATCAGCTGCTGTACTTGCCTCTGTCTCCATATAACTGCTGTAATCTTCCAGGCTTTTACCAAGTAAGACCATTTGAGGTTGTTTAAATGACATTTTTTTTTCGGTTCTCCAAGGGATCTTCAGAATTTCTAAGACTAAAATAATTACATCTCTATACAGTAAGTTAGTAAATTAGACTTGTAATAGATCTATTGTCTAGATGGATCAAGTAAAGAAATGGGCAACTTAATATAGTGAAGAATGGGGTTTATGTATATAGAAATGAGCATGTAGATTACAATGTTTACTTGTTAAGGGAGTGCACATGAGCTACCAAAATTCACATGAACATTGTTTTGTTTTTCAGGTAGTGTGATTCACCAATAGTCATATGCCAGTAACTTCCTACAATTCCTCAATTTCATTTCAGTGGCATCTGATAATAGGATACTTTGAGAGATTTCATGTGAATATCTTAAAACTATACCCAGAGAAATTTCATGTGCATTGCATGATAATAAAATCTCAGCCTATGCATGTTTATCAAGCTTTCATTCAGAGACCACATGTGAACATTCATATTCCTCATCCCCAGGAAGTATATTGCCAAATCAGCTTTAGTACTTTGCTCACTTGAATCTTTCATAAAAAGCCCCAAAGCATTCTGGTCAAATTCAAATGCAACATAAATAAAAGCAACACTGACTTTGACTTTTTATTTCTTAAATGTCTTATCTCTTAGGCACCAGAGGAAGCTTATTGAGGCTATGAATAGTTGAAATGAGTTATTATGAGGGGAAAAAGTTAATTAAAGATTTCAAATGAGAATTTTGATACCCTATGTGTTCAAACAAAGTGCCTTTCTTAGATCCTACAAAGCCTTGCCCATATGCTAATTTCATGGAAATGAGGTTTATTATACTCTGGATTTTTCATTAAACAAGCAGAGACATAACGATATATACTCTTCTCTCCCTACCCCGAGCTCTCACACATCCTGTGAAAGGTGTGATAGCTACTTGCTTTTTATCCATTTTTATCCCTTGTCAAATTGTCTTTGTTGAATCAACATAAAAGAGACAGTATACTGCTCAAGATGGATCCCCAGTCTGATTGAACTCAACATTTCTTATGATCTACCCCAACACTGTTCATTTCTGCGTGTCTCTAAAAGGCAAACTCTCCATATGCAAATTGCTTATTGGGAATGGTGTCTAGCCCATCCTAATAAACTATGCCAGAGATTGGGTTAGCATCTTAGCTTGCATTAAAAACTGAATCCATTTCCCAGGAATTGTCCCAATACTTTAAAATTTCCCATTTTGGACATATATTCAGCCTGTACTCACACTTTAGGTACAGAAGTTTTTGTCATATATATCTTTGGGCTCTTTTCCTGAAGCAATTACCTCCTCTTCCTACCTTCAGAGGGTTTCTCCTGGTCCAGAGTGCAACCACCAGGACAGAAATATGCAGACTTTTTTTGGCTCCTAATCACAGTCCTTTTAACAGTGTGTACCACACAGTGTATTTATGCATGTAGTCCTTTTGCTGAGGAGGAAAAGGAGATCACTCAATTTTTAGTTATCAGAAATAAGCACTACCTCAAGACCATCCAGAGATCTCATAAAGTTAAATTAAACTGCCTAGAAACATCTTTCAAACTTAACAGTGATGCAATTGCTTGGGAAGTACCTATATGCTATTTTCTGTAGCAGCCTTCTATTCATAGCTGTTCATGATACCACGTCTCTGAACATACATCACAGCTAAAATCAAGCAAAAGTGACTCAAATTCTTTAGTCTGCTCCATTTACTCTCTCCACTCTTTGCCTGAAAGACTAATAGATTAGTTGATTTTTCTATACTTGCTTGGTCATTCAATGCAGAGTGCTCTCCACAGAGCAGGATAAATTCTGCACATGAAGAACCAGTGTCACACAACAAAATGACAATGCTAAAAGCATACTTAATTAGCTAAACAAAATAAATAGAGAAGTGTGAAAACCAGTTCTGATCTGGCCTCAGTGCATGGCTCAAGAAGACTAGTGAATCAGTTATGCTACTTACTATTTATTCAATTACACTAAAGCTTGGCATAGTTCCTTTCAAAATCCAAGGAAGTTGTTCCACTTGTTCCAGAAACAGGTCTATAAGTTTATATATATATATATTTTTAATATTCTGTATAATTTTTTTTTTATTTGTGTTATTTTACCAACATGTACAGCTGGACATAAAGAACTCAACATTTTTCAGTTATACCTAGTATCTTGTATATGTATAGGATATATAAATGTAGATGTATAGATGCATATTCTAGATGTAACTTAATTTCTGTTATACGTCATCTGAAGATTCCAACGTATCCCCCAGCTGTCAGTTCAGAAGGGTTTCCTGGTTTTCTGTAGTTTTCTGCCATATTTGCAGTGCCCACAGATGTCTTCTATATCCCAAGGCTTCTTAAGAAGCCTTGACATTTATGTTTATGCACCTTAATCAGTCTTAAAATGTTGTAATAAAGGAATATAACTCTTCTGGAGTATGCTTTAGCTAAAAATACTCATTAAACAGCATGACTATTTGACATGCTGCTTCTTTTCACCAACCTCAAACTCTCTAAAAATTATATAAAGAACATAATTTCCAGGAATTAAATAATTTTAACTGTCGATTTTAGAGATTTTCCATCTATCTTTTGTGCTCTTTCTTGGATACTTTATAGTTATGGGGTTTAGTCCTTCTGTTTATGTAAAATGTTCAGTTTGAGAGGAGCTCTGTAGTCTAGACATCTCCTAAACTTCATGTAGTGATGTTCTAGTAGATGTCTTGTATGGGTTATGGGTTATGGGTTTTAGTCCTTCTGTTTATGTAAAATGTTCAGTTTGAGAGGAGCTCTGTAGTCTAGACATCTCCTAAACTTCATGTAGTGATGTTCTAGTAGATGTCTTGTATATTTTTCTAGCCTAGACATTTTTTATACTGCTATATGTGAACTGCTGAAGTATGTGGTTCTTTCCAGGTCTATTCTTATAATATAGATTTTTATCTCTTCTGCTAAACATATGTGGGGTTTATGACTTTCAAAAAATGAAAGATTTAGAAACAAATGATGTTCAGTTTTGTTTGCTTTTAAACTTAAAATACTCTTCCTACATTCTTCCTGAGGTATGGAAATAGTAAGTTGTACCACTGCAAGAAAAATTATCAACAGTAAGAATTAAATGTGGGACCTCTGGATCCAAACACACATATTTCTACTGACAGTGCAAAGGGCCCCTATTCCACAGCAAAGGGCTGTGGCAAGGTCATCAACTTCTCTTTGCACAAAAGAGGGATATGATACTGCCTTCAAAGGATAAAAAAAGGTTCACTGTTTTCTGCTGAAGTGCACTTATTTAGATCTCATTTTATAGAATTGAACAAAATATGTAGCTACTTTAAGAGTATTACATTGAATGCTTTCTATGACCAGTCAGTGAAGTTGTATTGAGTTCAGGAATTTTCTTTGCTTGTGTATTGATTTAAATTACAGTGGGATGCATAGAAAACTACTTAGGAAGCAGCACTTGGCTTCCCAGAACAAATACTTAGGCCAGCTCTTCAAAGATAATGGGCAAAATTATTAACCTCAAGGACATGGCATCCTGTCTACTAATAAGATGTATGTTTATTTTTCTAAACTCAAACCTTGAAAATGTGAAGGCTAATGAGTAGTTAAAAGTCTCCTGAGAAGAAAGGATAGGATACTTCTTAGAATATGGCTAAGGAAACAGACTGAAGGGTCAAGCAGATGGAGAGGCAGAAAGATTCTATAGAATCTACAGATTCTATAGAAAGAGCCTAAGATACTGGTGTCTTTCCAGAACAAGGGAGTAGCAAGAAAACTTCTTATGAATATATGCTGCTTTTAGTGGATTAAAGCAAGTTTTCTTTGATGCTTTCCTTCTAAATAAATTACATTTCTAGAAGGCTTTTGGTCATTTATTACCTTGTCATGGCCACAGGGAAATGGGAACAACAGGGTCCAACCATATTTCAGACTTCCAGTGGGAGAAATGCAACCAAAGACTCAAAAAGGACTACATTTATTGAGTCTACAGGGGCCACAGTATACTGGGATACTACTGCTTTGTCAAAATTAGGAAAGAAACCAAAGCTCTTTGTTTTACTTTATTTTTAATGTAACAGCCTACAGCTTTATTTTTCCTTATATACCTGTCTCAGGAATAATTCTCAAGGGAGGACTTTTTTTTTTTTTTTCCCCCTGAATTAGTGACCCTTTTAATTTCCTTTTCTTGTTA
>VWZY01008184.1:14418-57113 GCA_013399075.1 Chloroceryle aenea
CCCCAACTTGGTGTCATCCGCAAATTTACTAACGGTACACTCGCTCCCCTCATCCGGGTCATCAATAAAGATGTTGAATAGAACTGGGCCCAATACTGATCCCTGGGGGACACCACTGGTCACCAGACACCAACTGGATATGGTACCATTCACAACAACTCTCTCTGCCCAGTCATCCAGCCAGTTTTAAGAGAAGGGTGCACCTGTCCAAGCCACGGGCTGCCAGTTCTTCCAGGAGGATGCTGTGAGAGACTGTGTCAAGGGCTTTGCTGAAGTCTAGGTAGACCACATCCACACCCTTCCCCTCATCTACCAGATGGGTCACTCAGTCATAGAATGAGATCAAGTTGATTAGGCAGGACCTTTAGGCTCACCTAAGGATCACCTTTAGGCTGCATTTTAACCCATTTTGGTTTCAGTATAAATTGTGTTTACTGTCCTAAGATACAATGCATGCTGAGTCAGGATGTGATGGCTTTATGACTTGAGTGATAGCAGGGTGAACAGGCACATTACAAAAAGGGCAATTACCATAGGCTTTGGGATATTATTTACAGTACTTACTTTGCTAACATGAGCAGCATTGTAAAAATGCTAGCTGTTAACACTTCTAAAACTATTGCCAGTATTCTGCAGCACAAGTGGATGGTATACTGATAAATGACAGTGCATGAAATGGTGGCCATGAAAAGCAAATTCACAGTGAATCACCCTCAACACTAGATTGGAGCAAGAGCATTGCAAAGCTGATTTGTGGGCTAATGTTGTTGTTTAATGTGTTTTCTATCAAACTGTTCATAAAATTCATAGCTGCACCTAACCTCCATTACTGTGTCCTTGTACATTCTTCTTGAAAATAACTTGTTTATAAAACTTCAGCAGTGCAGAAGGATACTGTATGATCTGAAGGAAATGGAGGAGCTTCCTGTAAACATCACTGCAAAGCAGTGGCCAAAAGGTACATTCCCCTTGTGGGCTTCAACTTCTTACTTGAATGCTGTGATTATGTCTAATAGTCCTTGTGATCATCTCTGCCCTCTATGTTGAGACCAGCCTTCAGGGAGATGAAAGTCCATAGATATCTATGCAGATACCTAATTTATGAATCTTAATTTGGACCTGAACTGCACCCTTTATCACTCTGGTAAATTTGAAGTATCCTTGCAGACTAATGGTATGGACCTCAAGAAACATGAGCACTGTTCAGGATCTATGGAGGTGTCTGGAATTTTACCACTCCTTGGAGAATCCCTGATTTTGATACCAGCACCAAATCATTCCTACATTATCATCAAAACCATTTTGATGAAATGGTCTACTTTTATTTGAAAGTTGATGATTTAATCTAATGTTTTCCCCTGTGTTGCTATATCTTACCAGTTTCATGGTCAGCTTTGTGTGATTAAATATTCCACATCTCCAGCCCTTTTACATGAATTAGATTCATACTGAGAAAATATCAATATCTGCAGAATGTAAGACAGTAAGACAAAAGCAATCTGATGAATTTTTTTTTTTTGCTTGCTTGCTTACGCTAATCTTTGTCTTCCTTGCTAAATGTTTTTTTTGTTTGGTTGGTTTGGTTTGTTGGTTGTTTTGAGTTTTTTGATTGCTTGTGTTATTACTTTGGCATATATGTATTTTATATAAAAACTATTGCTTTTTTATGCTGTAAAAAAAAGATTCAAATTTATTTTTAAAATAGCAAAGTTAAGTCATATATATTCTTAGATGCCAGAATCAGGGAAATGTTTTTAAAAGAAGCATATGTTGCTGAGGTGTACTCTTCATACAGTTTTTGACTCATGTTTCAAATACAGATTTACACCATAAATTCAGCCTGTGCAGAAGAGTTTTTAACAGCCCAATACCAACTTAACTGTAATTTTTAATAAAAAAAGGACTTCAAGACCTTTTTGAATCAGATTGTATGACTTGTTTGAAGGAAAATCAAACTGGAAAATGTAGTTGCCTTAATGGTGAATATGATTTTAATAAAGCATTAAGCTCTGGAAAGACAATGTATCTACTATGATGTCTTTGACTATAGATCATGGAGTCAGTAGCATCTTCCTAGAAGCTTGCATTAGAGAATGAAGCAGTTATCTCTCTGAGCTCCATAAAATGGGAACTCTGAAAATCTCATCATTTTTTCCATGTTGGGTAAAATAAAAAATTGAACAATATTACTTGGAAACTTAGTATTCAATATTGAAAATTTATTATAATGCTGAAGTTACCAGATATATTCATAAATATTCTAGGCTCAGGCAGACAGGAAAGTAACTGAAATGTTTTCATGAGATCTGAGCTTGCATTTCCCTGGATGAACTGCTTAAGGTTGAAAAGGGAAAATACAAAGGGCAAGATTTTCACAACTGATTATGAAACTGAGAGAGTTACTTTGCATTTCTTCGAAATGGATCTGATTTTCATAAAATACAGAGAAAACTTGAACCATCTCAATCTGAGAACCCCAAGCTAAATCAGCTAAATTTACAAGTCACTTTTGCCGCTCTCCAGCCAGTGGTATATTTTCATGAAAAAAAATAATTAAAAATCAAAGGGACAAATCCAATTTAATCATGAGAAGCAAGTCCTACTAACTTACTAACGTTAATTATTGCTAAAATAGATCAAACACAGGAAAGATGCAAATATTGATGACATCTTTTCTTTCATTTGCCATTTGGGCTACCAGGGAAATGGTCCAATTTAGCTTTCAACATCATGTTACATTCTGAAATTGAAAACAAACAACATCCTCTGCTCTGCAGTGTCTTCACCCACAGTTAGAACAACAGCTAATTGGATTAAGAATGGATTACGACACCCAGCATAGTTTGAATCAGTTAATTGGATTAAAGTAGATTGAACTGGCCATTTGGATTAAGGCATAATCAAACTTCTCCACAGACTAAAGATCTGAGCAACATGTTAAGAAAAAAAAAAAAAAGAGAGAAAAAAAGATAATGGACAAGAAATGCTTGTTAAGGGGGGCTATGCTACTCTCCTCTTCCTAGCTGTATTTAATGAAGGGCACATTATCTCCTTGCCTAGCAGCTGAAATAACATTGTGTAATGGAAATGAGCTCAGAAAAAGTACTGTAGTCATTATAAAAGATAAAACACCCTAGAAATCTGTTTAAATGTTAATAAATAAAAAAGGATAAAAGAAGAAACTAAACATTGAAATACAATGTTACCCGATATGCAAAACTTCCCAGTCTGCATTCCCTCCCCTCCACATTATTGATTTTTAAATTACATTGTCTTTTTATTACTTTTCTCTAAATCTGTCACTGTAAGAACTGACAGAAAATCTAATCAAACTGTAAGGGAACCATCAATTTTATCTAGTTATTCAGATGGTTGGTGAATAACATCACAGCCCCTGGTCCTCTTTGCAGTAATGAAATCAAGATCTGGCCTGTGCTTTCTGATCTTAAAGGGCTTGCTTTGGAAGAACTACACAACTGAAAAGAATACCTCTTTTGGAGTGTTGAGGAGCAGGATAAGAGCACGTATTGTCACAAGCTATTGACAAAAACATTTCTGTATTTCTAATTGAAAGATCTACATAGATATATAAATGCTTTTTAATACTTTCTCACATGCGAGACTTGAAAAACTACTTCTTTTCAGAGGTTTATAGACCAATAGACACCATTCTATCAGTGTCATTTCACTGAGAATCATATGGACATGCACAAAGAAGTTAGCTGGTGCAAAAATATTTAAGCCCTTGCCATTAAGGATGGACACCAAGCCAATTGCTGCCATTCATTCCCATCCAGGGGCTGTAGAAAACCCATGGTGCTGGCAACATCTGCTGAAATTCTGGGCCCTCCAGGAGACCCATGGGCTTGCAGTGGCTCCAGCAGAGGTTGATGGCCTGCTTTATCATCCAACTCCCTATTGCAAAGCAGATGGTTGCCTGGGCTGGGAGGAAGGGCTAGGGAGAGATGTGAGGTAAACGAGTGAGTAAGACAACCAGGTTGGCCACAGGGCTGGTTGGGCTCCTGTTTGGACTCCCCCTGTAGGTCCCATGGCCTATGCAATTAACAGGGAAGTGACGTATTGCACTTCCAGCCCATGCTTTGCTGCCAGATGAGAAAGGATAATTGTTTCCTTTTGGATCTTCCTGCCCAGAGTTCGATCACTCTGGCATTGCTCAAGTGCACTGAATTCACCCATGAATAAAAAAAAAGTAATGAGAATTATCTATGAAAATAGATAATACTTGAGGTCAAAGATGAATTACGTGTCATAGAAGTTCAGGACTATGTGAGCAGTGTTCACAGCTTCACAGTCTGACCAAAACCAACCAACCAAACAAACAAACAACAACAAAAAAAATCTGTATTCAGCAGCAATGTGGTATGTGCTAACTTACTGTGAAAATCCTACCTCCAACCTCAACTCCTACAGAAGCTCCATCATAACCCAAGTAACACTGCTGCATAATGCGTGACTTAAACTAACAGATTAATGATTAACAAGAATGAGCCATAAACTCTAGTCATAAGTCAATGTGTATTGAACTTTCCAATCATCATCTCTAAATCAAATTGGTTCAGTCCACATACTCTTTTTCATCTTCTTTCACAAAAAAAAATGATCAGGAGATAATAAAATCCTGGTAATTTACTAACATAAGAACAGAAGTTGTCAATGGGATGATATATATTCATTGAAAGACTGATTTCCTTCCACAATTCAGAAAATAAATTTCTTGGATTTGGTTTCAACTGGTTTGGTTTGCTTTGCTTTCAGTCAGAGACCTTGCTATACATATTTGCAAAATTATAGCAAGACTTTTACTTCAACATTATATAAATGACACCTGTATTGCTCTTTTAAGAATTATGGAGAAAGATTTTTTAACTGTTGCAGAGGTATAAAAAGCAGTGCTGCATTTTGTCATCTGGAGGAGTTCAGAGCGTGCCTTTGAATGCTACTTTTGCATGTAACCATCTTCCTCACATTTATCTGAACAACCAGGACTGTTCTTCAGTATCAACATAAGCATCATGTGAAGGACCAAAGGCCCTTTTTAGAGACTGTGGAAGGATTATTAAAAAAACAGAACACAGGAACTTGGGGGTTTTAATTAATATGCTGCTTACCAGCACCTACAGGACACTGTACTTGTAAGACGTAAGTCCCACTGACTCACCTGTATCAAATCAGTTTTTTAATGTGCTTAAGTGCTTATCTGTTTTGTTGAGACTCCTTGACTGGACAAATAGAACCAGAACCTAAACCTCTGAACCTCTGCCGCAACTGTGCTCACCTGTGCTGGTCTGGCTGGGCACATCACAGGTATACCACCACCAAACCAAGTGAGGTCAGATTCATCTAGCAGCAGAGTGATTGCCAAGACAGCACCCTAAGAATGAATTCATAAAGCAATATTGGCTTTGACCTGTCCTCTCTTCCCTCCTCTCCTCCTCTCCCACTCAGTGAACCTGCCTGTCAGTCTGCAGCTTCAAGGTGTCAGAAATAAGCTTCTTCATTCTAAAGTAACCAATTAAGTTTTATTGCTTTACTGATGCCACAGATATAAAATAACTATGTAGAGCATCTGTCATAAAATGCTTGCTTAAGAAACCATTGTTGGAGACATCAGTACTCCAGTAGAAAGATGAAAGGAAGATTTAAAATATGTGATGTGGATATGTGTTAGAAGCTAATTACATGCAGTGGGAACAGATACAAGGATGGCTTGCCATCAGCTGTGGATTGCATCTAAGATGTGGTTATCAGTGCTAAAATATTTTCATAAAACAATCTTATGTGCTGTCAAGCTAGTAATTTTTCTATCATGAATTGTTCCTTCTAGTGATTTTTTTTAAAGAATAAAACACAGTATTGGATTGAGCTCTTATATCTTATAGAGTGGAGTTCTTTTATGGGGAATTCACTAGTACACACAAAACATTAAGTGCTGGTCCTGAACAGCGAAGCCTATTGTCAGGAGCCGTCTCTGGTACCAATGCCATTAATTTGTAGAAATATAAAGAATAAATGCAGCATGAAGAATCTATGACCATATAAATATATCATGGATCAGTTCAAATGAACGCTGTTGAAAAGAACTGGACTGCCAGTATATTCATGTAACTGCCTGTGACAGAGAAAGTTTACAAAGGAAAAAAGAAATGCTAACAATAAAAATGGAAAGGTGTCTTTTTTTGACCATATCCTTTCATCTTGATATATGCCCTGCTTCTGTGTTTTTCATATGAAGGTTTAAAAGAGTGTTGAAATTCTTTAAAAAATAAAGGAAAGGAGAGGCAGTGTGGATTGCTTATCAGACATAGTCACGCAGACAGTAGGCTCTGATATACTGATCAGAGAATCTTTTATGCTTTAGCAGCATTGGCCCCTGCATTATTCTGTGTAGCCCACAGTGGTATTATCTTCTCAATTTGTTATTTAATAAATATTTTGAGCACTGAAATCTTTAAAATGCCCCAGCAGAAAATAAAAATTATTATTAATAATAAACATTAAAAACACAAACAAACAAACAAACAAAACCAACACCACTGTTTCCAGATTTAAAATGGCAAACTCAGATTCCTAGGAGGTTCCTTTGAAAAGAGAAATTGTGTATGAGGGTCATGTGCATAGGGACACGTTATCAATTCTGAACGATTTTCAAGATGTAGTCTTGCCTGCTGCTAACACATTATATATACAGTGCTGCAAATGGGATGTACCCTTAAGAAAGGTCAGAAAAAAGATATTTTAAATACCATGGGATTCTTCTTCTTTTTATACAAAAGGGCATGCTTTATTGAAGAGGTTAGGAAATCTAGTATTGTAAAATCCACAATGCAGAACAATTTTGTGGCATGGAAATAAGAGGGTATGTTATTTACTACATGTATAGACATTAAAGAATTGAAAAGCTGTTCTAACTTAACATTAAAACACATTTTTCAGAGATTCAGGCATGAATTCACCCTCTTATTCAGGAAAACAAGGAGGTAGAAGTATTAAAACCCACTACCAAACCTGCCCAAAGAAGTTCATTGATTAATTTTTTTTTTTTCCTTTCTGCCTCCTCTTCCTTTTTCTAGTTCTATAAATACTTATTTTTTCAAGGTCAGGAAGGAAGTTTTGTGGCAAGAGGAAGAAAGTATCCCAGCTTCTCTTCTCTTCTCTTCTCTTCTCTTCTCTTCTCTTCTCTTCTCTTCTCTTCTCTTCCTTCATTTTCCTTTTTCTCCTTTTCCATTTCCTTTTCCTTTTCTCCTTTTGTTTCATTATATACGAAGACAGAAATAATTTAGAAATACTCCATAAAAACTGAAATTCAAAAGATTTTGAAAATTGCAATCTTTTTGCCCTGACCTGATAAACCCTCATTACTGTCCCTCCAAAGCATTCAACATTTCACTCAATCGATGAGGAAATATTTGGTTTGCTGTCCAATTTTATTATTTTAATAATAAATATACTATTTTCCCTGTTATATTTGACTGTGGTCTAGAATTCATTGTGAGATTAATAATTCCTTTGTGTGCATTTACTGATCCTGACAAAACCCCCTTTTTTTATTGATGCAATGAGCTTTGTAACCCTCACACATCTTCTGAAGTGAGGAGGAAACTGCTTCTTTACAGAATGTATTTCCTTCCTTGACATTTCAAGAGTCAAATGTAGATGCTGTATCTGCAGGCAATGTGGTTTACCCCCATCTCAAATAAGATTAGGTAAATCAAGATGTACCAGGACCAGTCCTTGCAGAAACAACAGGAAAAAACAACTCTCTTTATAGAGAGCACCCCTGAAGCCTGCAATGAATGTATCTCTGCAAATGTATCCCACTCCCCAGCAAGACAGCATCAGTCACCATTACCAAACACACATCTGTATGTACTCCCTCTGTGGTTACATTTACTTGGAGAGTAAAACCTAGATTATGAACCATTGATTAAAAAGTTGTCTCTGTTGAAATATTCAATAGCCTTGAAAGTAATTAAACAACCTGCAATTATTTGTTCATGCACAGTTGCAGCTATAGTACTATTTTGTACTTTGGATTTCATTTAAATTCAAATGATTCATACAAATACACAGTCTTCTTTCATTAGTGCTTTACACTCTATAAATCATAAAATCACAACAGAGCAATAGAGTGTATATTATAAACACTCAAGCTACCAAATTTCTGGTCCTGAGATAGATTCTATCCGGGCAGGACAAAACAAGGATCTGTCTTGTTCGTTACATAGGTCACATACATGTATGCTGAATTCCTGGGTTAATCAAAGGAAGCACTGGAAAAATTAGTTAATCCACTCTGTGCTGTAGTTCCTTATCTCAAAAACATGAAAAATCATTACCTCTTGCAAAGGGGTATAGAAAGTACAATTCTATTAATGGTTGTGTATACTCATATATTACAATGTGGAGTACCACAGAAAGAGCTCTTTGTATCTTTATATTTTATTTCTTTCTGATTTATTAATTTATTTATTTATTAGTCCCACCACTCTCTGGGAATTCCTGCAAATATTCCTCTATCTCATCTTGTCTCTTTGCGTAACATATGCTGGTTCACCACAATTGAATCCAGCAATGGCTTGGGTCAGGCTGTAAAACTGAAACTGGGAACATAATCACATGGTTTTAGTGGGGATTAGGCATCTCTCAAACCCTTCCTGTAATGGTAGTCTATCTTAAGGCATGCATTAGTGAGGAAAATCAATTAAATTACCACCACTTAATGAACTCTTGCTTGTTGGTCAGGTCAGGGTATCCGACTATGCTTACTGCAACTTTAAAAATAAGTCATAAAAGGGATAGAGTAGATGCACTTCATTTCTGAGTGAGGCAGGCTGGGATTTCACACATATTCAGACAGCTAAGTATTGATTGGATTTTTCTGTTTTTAGTCTTCCCCTGCAGACAAAGTCACAAACTACCATCAATAACTAAACCCCTTCTTTGGCATCACCTTGCAGCAGACTAGATCTAACCTTCTTCCATTGCTCTTCTTCTCCCTGAACTATACATCTTGCTTTGGACTACATCTTAGGAATTCTTGACAGAATGTTTAAGACAGGAATAAAATCACTGCAGCACAATTTCACATACAGGTACAATCAAACATTAATCCAGTACAGGTTAAGCTAGATAGCATATTTCTCAGATCATTAAGGGTGACCCGTTGTTTGCACCGGTGCAAGGATTAGCATTTAGTTTGAAAACTTCTGGGCTTTTAACTTTACAGTTCCTAGTACATCTAATGTTTCCAAGTACTAAGAAATTTGTGATCATGAAGCTGCTAGTAGTTCACATTGCAATGTCAGTAGTGAGTGTCTTGCGTGTCTCTGCACAGGAAACGGCCATAAATGATCTGGACTAAATTTCCCCTTTTCCCTCAAGAGGACTTCCAAGGTCAGAGCTGAGGTCATTAACAGGACGGTGTGGGGAAACTCACACTGCAGCTATCTCTCGTGTTTGCAGCTCATGGATAAACAACGAACTTCATTCTAAAATATTTCAGTCCATTAATCTTCATAAATACAAATATTTATAATGCAGTAAGAATGTATTAGCCCTGTACACAGTGCTTGCCTGGTTTGCTTCCCTTTATGCAGTTCATTAACTGTTTTAATACAGGCTCCAGTTCCAAGGTGTGTTGTGTTCGCTCTCCATCCATCTCTCCATGTAAAACATGCAGAGTATCTGAGAATGTAGGGGTCATCTTCCAGCTTGTGGAAGATGTGTGGCATTTAGAAGAACTTAATCCTTCAAACTCTATCTTCTCCCTCTGAGGTTGACAAGGCCATGAGAAAGAAGGCACTTTCTTCAGTTGTTTTGAAAATCTTGAAAGCACCTTACAGAGTAAAAAAAAAAGGTGATCCTATAAAAGCTTTTTTTGTACCCTGTGCCCAAACTGTGCTGAGCACTCTTCAAAAAAAGGTGCTGGTTCAGAAGAATAGTATTTTCAGGAGAGGCTTTCCTCTTTGGTAATTTCTAATTAAAAAAAAAAAAAAAAGTTTATTCCATCAATGCAAATGTGTGTCAGTATAACAATGTGCTTACCATCTCATAACTAAGACCCACATTTTTTCCACTGTGCTTACCTTTTGAAAACAGGTTCAGCACTCACAGCTCCAAGGAATGATTTTTCATAACACAGAGCAGTAATAACAATGCTGTTTCTCTTGTAGAGCTACTGTAACTGACATAATATCATATCTAATGGGCCACTGTCAACAATGACCCAACCATGAAAGAGCACATTCAGTGCTATCACTTTCTAGGCAATTAGCTTCACCATTTAAATTATTACATTTCCAGTAATATTATGGCAGTGACATATGCACATCAAGAAAAAAAATGTATTCTGGCAATTCTTCACCCGTGCTAATTGCTTGCAGACCTGTGGAAAAGGCAATAGAAGGGAAAAAAAAGGAGACAGGAAAAGGCAAAACAACCCTGTCAAGTTATGAGTCCCTGATGGAAATGACTTAACTACATTAGTAGTGTGCTATATGTGTTTCAATGTATAGATATATAGATGTTTCTTGCATTGTTTTTACAAATACTTGCTTAGTTAGATTGCTAGTTTCATAACATTAACAACCTTTATTTTTTGAAATTTCAAACACAGAGAAGTAGTTCTACTTACTCTCTCAAATTGCTAACAGAAACCAGTCTCTCTTCTCTACATAGCTAACCTTTTGCATGTTGCTGTGCCCAGTCACCAGTGCAGATCAGCAGCACCATACAGCCTACACTTTAGTGCAGGATCTTCAAATAAACAGCTAGATCTTTTCTCCAGCCAGTACTGCGAACTGGGCAGAACAGGAGTGTACTCTGGCACCATCTAGCAAAAGCACAAAGTAACTCTCTTCCTCCTCCTTTTTGACAACAGACTAAAATGGGGACATCAATTAAGTGAACTGGGAGAGAATTCAAAATCTTGGCAATGGCCTTCCTTTCTGACACAGGTGAAAGAGGGCTTTAAGGATCATTTGTAAATATGTACCCACTGTTCAAATGGGATTTTGTGCTGTAAAAGCAGAAACTAAGTTTTACTATTTCATGGAATGGAATATTTAATCTACAGTGATGGGTTTATACAGCAAACACCCATTTTTTAAGTGTAGGCTTCTGCTTTAATCTTACTTGAAATCAGCAGCCGAGACAAACGCTGATTGTCTCCTAAGGACCAGGGTGATTTAATGGTGATTTATTAACTGTCCATGGAAAAGCCACCTGACCCTGATTTTCAGTATCTCTGTATGTACAATGTAAAAGCTAGATTTATTTGACAGGATTGTTGTAATTATATACTTGCACACTTACTCTATTATGTACAGTATTTACTGTATTTACCATATTAAAGAGAGCAGCAGCTCTCCTGTTCTTGTTTTGTCTTGGGTACAGAGGGTGAGATCCTCAGCTGGTATAAATTGCATTCCTTCCAGCTGACTTCAACTGATACCCACTTACATTGACTGAAGGCCTGGCCTTTATTTTCTACAAACTCTGACCTTAGAAAACCCTTTGTTTGAAAACATTTTATGGAAACTTTGTCTTCAAAACATTTATTTTTGAAAGAAAGAGGGAGTAGGTGAAGAACCTTTCTTCAAATAACAAGTAATTGCTAGCTTCTCTAAATAAGACTTTAGAAAAATTAAGCACAGTTAAACTGACTTTATAGATCCTGTTGTTTGTGTTTGTGTTTTAATTTACTTCTCATCAAATGACTTGTTCCATAAATCCTTCCTTCTTTTTCATCTCACCAGTGTCATCTCCCTTGCAATTTCTGAAAGTTGTTTGGGATGGTTTATAAAGACCAGGGGTTCCTTATTGCTGGCAATTAATCCAGTCATTTTAAATTATCTAAACTTTGTGAAAGTCAAGGGGGGAAATTTTTAGCAAGAGGTTTGAATCTAAAAATGTTAAAACTGTGTAAGTTATTTCAGACATAAATCAGTAACTAAAAGCCCAGGTATTTGTAAGCACAGAGGTATTTTGGGGTTTTTTTTACAAGTTTCTCTATGGCCGTTTTCTTGCTTTTCTCCATTTACCTGAAAGAAAGTATATATTTAAATCTAGATTTAACCTACATTCCACCCTCTCATTTTCCACCTATGCTTGTTTCATACCATCATATCCTCTATGAAAACCAGCTAACTTGTGGAAGATCTACTCTGGAATCTGAGTGTGTTGGAATTCTCTTTAATACTTCCTTAATTAATTCATACACCACTAAATAATATCTGTGAAACACTGACAGGAGAGAGCACATATCTG
This sequence comes from Chloroceryle aenea, assembly GCA_013399075.1. Classification (NCBI taxonomy): domain Eukaryota; kingdom Metazoa; phylum Chordata; class Aves; order Coraciiformes; family Cerylidae; genus Chloroceryle; species Chloroceryle aenea. The sequence continues at coordinate 26,707 of VWZY01008184.1, forward strand.
ATCTTCTTGCTTCTCCAAAGGAACACAGGCAGTTTCCAGGTCTGAAGGATTTTTTCTTCCTGGTTTCATTTAGTCCCTATAATGGATGGAAGCTAAATGCTTCCATCTGCAGGGTGTAACCTCAAGATACATCACAGACCCCTCAGCTGTTTTCTGGGCCAATGCATAACTTGATAGAGACATGTATGAGCACAACGGGTTATCAGTGAGGAATATGCATCTATACCTTGCCTCCCTTGGCATACATCAACACAGCAGTCTCTGACACAGTGGGTTCTTAGCAGGGCTCCTTTCAGGGCCAGGCTCTTCTCACAGGTGGGATTCCCCACAGTCACTGCCTCCCCAGGGACCCTTGAGTCCCAGTACAGCCAGTTGAATCCTAATTAGAAGTCACACTGCAGCATGACAGGAGCCATGTGGAATCTGCAGCAAATGACTATGCTAATAAACTGCAGCAGTATGGGACCAGTAAAACCAACATGACTGGCCTACGATGCTGCCACCATTCCATGGACTGAATGTGGGGACTTGGATCTCATGGAGATCCACAATGACAGCTGATTATAGCTGCATAGCTTTTACCCAAATGCTTTTTTAAGAACACTATTTGGAAACATTTTTAAATCTGATTGCATATGTTACTTAGTCACCTGCATTGGCTATTCCATACATAGAGACAAATTTTTGCTGGCTTCTTGACATGAGTTTAAAATACATAGCTATGTAGGAAATTATATGAAACTGGACCTTCTTCCATTCTGCTTGAACAACCCCTATGGCTTCAGGGTAAACTAAATGGAAGACATTTTTATTAAAGCTCTCCACACTCCAATCTTTCAAAAAGTCATGATACACATATGCTGAAAAAGTTGACATATCTGAATTCTTTATGCAGCAGAAATGTCATAGTAATAATAATAAAACAAATGGACTATAGTTTAGGCCTGGAGTTTTTGTACCATGCCAAATTCCCTTGTAGGATGAACACCAGGGAAATTATCTCTGGAAAACCAGACTGATTATACTCAGTTTCATTAATAAGCTGTCGGTGTCTCCCTCTAAAAGATCCACATATGCAAATATTGGCCTTCATATATTTAGATTTTTCCTTATCACCCCAAGACTGTCCTAGCTCACTGCAGCTGTGTCCTTTCCAAGCTGTCAGACTCACATATTAACTGATATTTCATCAATTTGGCCTGCGCTGCATTTGTAACTGTGTCCCAAGGGGAAAAACTAATGCATTAAACACAGAACATTAGCCTCCTGGAAGTCATATTTCCTTCAGAAGGAAAGAACCTTTCCTCAGTCAAGCTGTACAAAACCAGAAGCACCAAGATGGCGTGAAGAAACTCATATTCTTCCTCGTGAATTTTTCATGACTTTTTCTGCCCGTGCATCTCTACCATCCAGCCATGCTTTACTGAGCTTCACTTATGGGAAAGGTAAAAATCATCTGGTCCTCCACATTTGGGGGATATTAGATACATAAGGAAATAAAAATGCTTTTTTCTGTTTAAAAGGAATTGAGGATACCAGGGAGGGGTATTTGGAGTTGGGGGTGGGAATCAGGATGGATGGATGTTAGTTTGCTAGTCCATAGCGCAGTGTCTACAGGATCATGCCGAGCCAGAGGTAGTTAGTTTGTAGCTGCACAGATGGTCATGGATGATAAGATTTGCCTCAGGCAGGAGAGCTGTTCTTGCTTATTCTACTGAAATGCAGCCTTAGATATCTGTAGCTAAATTGCTTTGATTTTTTTTTTTTTATTGTAAACTCCTCAAGTTAAAAGGGTAAAGCTCAATTTACGAACAATATGTCAGAAGGCAAAGTATAAAATGCAAGCATCCTTTAACCTAGCTTAAGTACAAATTTCAGAAACAATTTCATTTCAAATACATTTAACTTGCAAGCTTACCAATCGCATCATTTCCCATACAGTTCAAATCAAGACTCGGCAGAACTTTCTCATTAATGCATCAAATAATGCAGATGTCCTTTTTCTGCCCCCTTTGAAGTGACATATGCTTCAATTTATTTTTAATCTTCTAAGTGATGTTGTAAGTAAAACCGCCCTGTGTGACATATGAAGTTACTATTTTCTTCATTGCTATGAATCTGGAGAACTCAAGCAGTAGTGGCTAAACCCAGATTGAATCAGGCTGTTTAACCTAAACGCCAAGGAATGAAAGCTAGTATTTAATTGTGAGGACATACACAAAGGCAAATGCAATGAATTTGCCCCTTGCACTAAGACACAAAATACACTAAACACTTAAAACCCCACATCTGCACTTTTCTTTTACAAGGCACATTTTCACTGCCAGATGAAGTATTTCAGTTGTAACTGTGTGGAACAACAGTGTCATCCAGTGGTTGGCTGGCTAACCACACACTTCTTTTTCCCTCCAGATATTCCAAAGCATACATCCCAAGCTTGCCGTGTTGCTTAAGAGATGACAGCTTGAAAATGAGCTGGCATGAACAACGTGCCCTCTGCATCATATCTTTAAGCAATATTTCAGGTAATAGAATGGCTTTCTGCAGTGTCAACAACAGGGGAAGGAGCACAAGTTTCATAAGAATCCTGGTGGCCTTTTGGGGTCGAGGTGTAATGAGCCACTGTTTCACTTCAGGTCGATGAAAGCAAGGAGAATTTGCAGCTCTTAAAAAGTTGTAGTCAAGGCTATTTCAACGAAAGTTTTCAGGATTTGACTCTTGAAAGTCTTTTAAGACTGCCCAGAAGTCCATCTAGCCCAAGAAGGGCCAGGCGAGAAGGCCCTCACACTGTTAGAGAGACACATTGCTAACTGCCCACAACCTCCAACACTCACAGCCCAGGGGTTTCATGAACCAGAGGCAGCACCGGTATACCATGTCCATCAGGCTGTGATAGATTTTCACCCTGCAGTTTCTCCAGTTGCTCAGTAAAACTTTGATCCTTATACATGCAAGGACCCTCATGGCTTATATGTACTTATGCAGGGAAATAGCTTCTCTCATCTGTTTTGGCTCCTCTACTGGCTTTTCCTTCTTATGCTGGAAGAGGAAATGACTAATCTATCCTGATGCACTTTTTCTAGGCCATCATGGTGCCAGATCTCCCCTCAGCCCCCTCTTCTAAGACTTGTATTTGATCGCAGCAGATACTCCACGCCTTTGAGCTTCTTTGACCTTCTCTGTGCTGTTACCAGCTCTACAATATCTTTTTTGAGACAGAGAGAAATGACTGCAGATAATAATCAAGATTAAAGATGGCATTTTTGGCAAAGCTAGAACTTACTTTCACTTTCAATAAACAAAAGTAAAAATTAATAATACAGTTTTGGTTTATTTTCTTTCGTTTAAATAAAACAAAGGTCTTCACAAGTATTAAAAGAAACTGATTTAGCTTTATTGTTTTCATGCATTTTCCTCTGACCTAAAGATTAAATATTAATGTTACTCTCTATATAACATATCTACTGTATTTAATATTTTATACTGTGATTTGCCATAGTCTAAATGAAATCCTTTAATATTACTGAACTGAAACTTTCTGACTTTTAACAAATAAAATGCAATAGATGCTCTGATGTTTCCAAAGTTAGGGGGATGATTTAAAAATAAATAAATTTAAAAAAATCCAGTGTGTCATAAAATACAAACTTTCCATTTTAGTTTGGCATAAGATAGATGAAAAAAACCCAAACATCTATGGGAAAATAATTCTATCTTCTCAAGGCTAGATGCAAGACTTTTCCAGATGGGAAATGATGCAGCTCCTCATGGGAATATAATACTTTATGTATATTTTGTTAAAGGAGTGCATATGATCACTTTGGAAAAGATGTATTAATCTCAAGATTTATGCTTTATTTGCAAGGAGAAGATGCTGCCAGGGAAAAATAAGACCTGAAGGAGAACCTAGGAGAGTCCATCCTTATGACAAAAAATCTTTTGGGTTTTTTTTCTGTGTGAGAGATACCATCCTTTTTCAAGGCTTAATTTTCCTTTCTCTTGAATTGAACCTTTAAAAGAAATTCAACAGCCTCAGAGTACAAGACCCCTCTCCCTCCTTTTGTCGATGCAACCTCTCTATTTTACTGCAGGAGAGCACTGAAGATAAGGAATTTTATAAAAGAACATAAGTGATTTAGGCTCTTAAATCTGCTAGGTGCATTTAAAAGGCTCCCTAGACAGGTTATGACCATTTTTATCCTCATTTATATGGCCTGCCAGGACTACTTCTTTAAATTAGCTTGAAACAGACCAGATAAACTAGAAGGAAGTCAGTTGTCTTTTCTTCTGGCATATAGACAGCTATTGCTTCTGCTTTCAAGGCTAACAACAAACAAGATGAAGGTAGAGATAAGGAGGACAAAGACTAAACCATCTTTTTCTTTAAGAGCTCACCATGCAAGCAGCAAAATGTCAAGACAAATTGGATGAAATAGTAGAGTAAACTCCAACAGGAACAATACATCTTTTGAAAAGAAAGGCTGCCAGCCTGAAAATGTTCCTTGGCTAGATTACCTCTTCCCCAGCAATGCTCATGAAATCATCACGCTAAGCAATCATAGATAAAATGATGGGGTAATTATGAAGATTTGAGCCATAATACTTGAACTTGGAAAAAAGGCAAGATAAAAGCTCTCTGTTCATTAGTGTTATTAGGTTTCAGTATGTGCTGAAAATCTATGATATTTTGAGGAGCTTGTAAGCATAACTCTGCTTGAAGAATACTTTCTGCAAGAGCATACAATTGAAGAGGAAAGCATGTGTGATAGCATCTCTGGAACTGGGTGCTGGGAGAGGAGGAAGGAGGCCAAAGGAGACACTCCTTAAAAGGTAACATTGCTAAGAAAGTTTTGGAGAATGCGTGTTGAGAATCTGAAGGAAGAAGGCAGGTTTTACGTGAAGGTGACCTTCAGAAACAGAAGCAGAATATTATCGCTGACCTCTGCCTATGCCAGGAAGAGAGAGACATATATTCCTGGGCAGGGGGAGTGGGGTAACAGCTACAGCCCCAGCTGCTGCCCATATGTCTTTTTTTTCTGATTTTAATAAAACTATATAACCTAATGCTTTTTTCTTTTAAGCCATTGTTTTATTTGGGGTTTCTTTCTTGTTACTAGGCTTGGGTTTTTTTTTTTTGTTTCCTTATGTTTTTGGCAGGGCTTGCACAGGTGTGTTGCAGCTGTCCCAAGGCAAAGCATATGTATACACACACTATGAAATAAGTTTTCCCGTCTCCAAGGAGAAAGAAAAAGGAGAAGGGTGCTGGTGACTTCATGCAGTAAAGTCTTTGGCCATCCAAACAGTAGTGCACATAAAGATCATGTTACAAGATGGGGGAGAAAAAGTAAATTCATTCACAGAGAGTGAGAGGCTGAAACAAGCAAAAAGCAGCTCAGCTGCAAGAAATCTTAAAAAACATTGGCAGTATATGAACAACATAAATGTGGACACATTCAGGTTTAAACTCAAAGTCCAAATCAATACAATGAATTTAAGCTCCCATTCCTAAAGAAACATTCCTCTAACATCTTTCTCTGTGTGGTAGTTAGAAGCCAGTCCTTCACAACCAAACCACTCCTTGCCCAAGCTGCAGGCTGGTGGGGTGGAGATCCCCTAATTCACTTGGATTTACAAGGAGACACCTCCACTGACACCAGGAGGAAGCAGGTATATTTTCTCTGTAATCTCTCCACACTGGTCAGGACAATTCAGTAAGACTGTGCTTCAGAAAACAGCAGAGAGGTGGCAGAGTGACAGTACTCCTGTCCCACACTGCAGCAAGTGAAATACTCCAGACCCTCACAATAGCATCTGTAATTCCACTGAGAGTTTTCTGGTGACAGAAACCAACTCCTCAATCCTTTCTCTTGATGTAATTAGAGACTTGCTATGGTCTGTAGTGTAGACATTGATATTGATGTCTATCAGCATGATTATGACATCATCAGTGACGGTTCTGCCTGAAATGGCTGAAGCACTGAAAAGCAGCTTCTAAAAGTAAAAGCTATTTGAAATAATGTTTTAATGGGAAGCCAAAGAGCTGATGTAGCATAGTTCAGATGTAGGTTTCAGGAAAATAGTAGGTGTAAGATTAAACAACATACAGGGAACTTTAATGTGCTATTTACATTATTTTTATAACATGGTATCTCTATTGCTTTTCTCCTTGGTTTTCAGTTTGCTTACATCAGTATGAACTAAAACAGCATCAGTGAAGGCAGGGGGATCATGTTGTATAAATCCATCTGATGCGAAGCCAAGATCAAGCTTTAAAGATAAATATAATATTAATTCCAGGAGAGCTACCAGACAATGGTGGAAATCCTCACTACCTAAGAGGCAATTTTGTGCCTAGAGCTCTGTTCACACAGGGCTTCACCTTCCATAGAAGGCTGCCTAACTGGTTTCTGCACTTTGTCATCTTAAGTGGCCTAAAAATATGCTGACAATAAAAGCTTTTTTTGACAGTTGTGTAGAGGCCTCTAGTGGGGAGATAAACAGAGGGTGGAGGTTATTCAACCTTATCCCTCCCTCACACAGCCTAACACTCCACCCAAGTCAGCAGAGCCAAAAATGTGTCCACTGCAGAAGCTTTCCCTTATTTCCGAAGGTAAATCTCCTCCAGAACTGGATTACCACAGGCTAATCCCTTTAACCAGGGACACATAATGTTGGAAATGGATAACTTGCTTAGAAACCTGCTCAGAGCACACTAATTTAAGATACATACATGACCTTTTGGCTTTTTCAGCATCATACCTGTTAGAGCACTGCCCACTTCTATTTTCTGCATCCTGCCTTGCTTAAGAGGTCTGTTGTACTCTTCTTATATACTTTATATACTGTTGTACTATATACGGTTGTATGCTAACCATCCACATTACACTGAGGCTTTGCTATTCTACCTCCTGCCTTCTTGGAATGTGTTTTATATTTTAGTTGGAGAGCTATAGTAGAGATGTTAAATTAATGGTTTCTCCTCATTACAGAAGCCTGCCACCCTATTAAACAGATAGAGGTTGAGCAAAGTGTGCTGGAGCCTCCTGCAGTAGTTTGTGTACTGTGTCGCACACTATACTGTATTTTATTTACATTTCAAAACACCTGTCTAGTGCTGTACATGTTGCAAAAAAAAAAAATTAAATTACAGCCTAGCACCAGAAATATGCTAAATGTTTCTGCCTCATTGATAGTGCATTGGAATGTGTGAGAGGGCAGAGGGAAGAAAAAACACTATTTCAGTCAGAAATTATATGAAGAACCAGAGCTTTTTGATTAGTAGTGTGAAACACAAAGGTAAGTTATGGTACAGGAGTAGTAATATATCTTGGTTGATGAGTCAGCACCAAACAGGGACACAATGACATTGTTTTTTACTCTGAGCATCACTGGTATTTGTTCCACAGTCAGACAGTACCTAGGATATTGATTAGGTGTAGATAGCAACACTGGATATAGTCTAATCATGTAACCGGAAGGCAGCTTCTGATCACAAAATTACTTATACAGAAAATATAAAAAAGGAATATTATTCATATTCTGTAACAGCACAGAGGAGAAGGTAATGATAATATATAGTCTATTCTGAGTCTTAAAGTAAAGACTGATGCTACATTTTGATTCAGGGTGTGACATTAGAGGCAGTCAACTGCACTCCTACTGACCTCATAACCTTGGATGTTGATACCTGCTTGGCATAAGAAGGAAGGGGCAGGCATTTTACTCTTTCAGCATAGGTAAAACTCAGATTTACAGATTCTTCTTATAAAATGGTTGTACTTACCTGCAGGGTCCATGCAGTACCAGTTTCTAAAGATATATATATTTTCTACCTGTATAATGCCTAGAGTTATCTATGATTAGAAAGTTTTAAGCTGGTACAAAGAGACACTGTCAGAATATGAAATCAGGATCTGTTTAAAAATCACTAGTGATGGAGAGAAAATGCATTATTTCTTGTCATTTTAATATTGACCAACACCAGTGTAATTGATTGAGAAGAGTTGTTAGATTCACAGTTTTCTAATGCATCAGAAATACAGACGTGACAGTATGCCAGTCTGCCATATGTGCACCACTTCTGTCTCCTAGGCATAATAAAGAAACAATTTATCACTATAGTGCACCCAACATCTCCCCATATGTCATACATTTGTGACTCCACTTCAACAGTAGGTACCAAATGTCACTCTTGAATTTACTACAGCATGGTTCTGCTGAAGCAGCTCCTCAAAAGCCCTTGTACTACAAAACACAGTCTTTTATCAAAAAAGACTTTATAAAAATGCACAAAGACTGTGTAAGTAGTTGTCTGCATTGGATCAGCCACTGTTGGCAGAAATCCAAGGTCTAGGTAAACAGTTATGGAAATGGTTCAGATGCTTGGGTAAGGTCTAGTCTACAACCAACATTTAGAATCACCTGCTGCCATAAGATTTCCAGCAAGACAGCTGGCAAGTGAGGAAGTCCATCAGCCCATGGAGGCTTAGAGACGTTGATGATGCCCTTCTGCATGCATCAGCAAAAGCAGCCTGGGGATGGTCTTTGCCTCCAGAGGGCAACTACCTGCAACAATGAAGTTATTTCAGGCCTTTCAAACTGAGAAGTGTTTTCCGTATGATGAAGGTTTGTTGTTTTATTTATGATGCTGTGATGGCTTACTGTAACGAAATGGTGCAATATGGGCTGTACTGTCAATGAGGCAGAAAGCAAAAATTGCCTTACTTTATTGAAATGAAGACTTTAAGTGTTACTAATTCCTTAAAGTAATTCTTAAATGATATAACCGAGTCTACACAAGATGTTTTCTTCCAGTCTGTGGAATGGTGCTCTTCTCAACACTGCAGTGACTAGGAAATGGTCAGATATTTATGATGATAGAGACTGCATAGTTATTTCAATTTAATCATGTACAGAAAAAAAAATACATCTTTTAATTCTAGTCCCCCTCCATTGCCTATAAAATTCAAGGGTGCTTATATTAATTGAAAGACCTGAAAATTATGTGAGAATCATAAATTTGGATTTTATATTAGTTAATATAGTTTGCTTGGGATAATCCAAAACATCTTCTTAGTTTGACTGGCAAAGGCTTTGTGTCTCAAAATGTTCAATTCAGACCTTTTTCTGCTACCCCATGTCTCAGCTACATCTACAAAGAATCATAGAATTGTCAGGGTAGGAAGGAACCTTAAAGATCATCTAGTGCCAACACTCCTGCCATGGACCGGAACAACTCACACTATATCAGATTGCTCAGAGCCCCATCCAGCCTGGCATTAAAAAATTCCATGGATGGGTCTTCCATCATCTCTTTGGAAAAACTGTTCCAGTTAATCATGTTCAGCTAAGCACTGATGCTGACTCACCTATATTACTAAATAGTTATCACAATCCTAAGAATGTTTAATGAACTATTAGAAATGTCTCTGTTTCCAGGACAAGATCAGATGACTCAAGAATCTGTACAGACCCCACCTTCTGTCTCTTGTCATCATTTACCACTCCAGAAACTAAAATTTGGTGTTTTCAATGTGTAGTTCAGGGGCTTTGCAAAGGTTCCTAAACTGTCTCTGTTTGTTTGAATAGTATAAGCTATAGACAGATCTTTCAAACACTGTGACACCTGGATGAAATCTCTGCTTCAGTTCCTCCAACGGTTCTGCATGTTCTCTACAAGATGGGCTGAATCAGCTGGGACATCACAAATCTTCCTGTGCAAAGTTTCTCTTGGAGAAATGTTGCTAAATCTCATGCTTATCAAAGCATGAACAATTTTCCTAGTTTAACTACGAATTTTACCTCTATAATGCCCTGTAACATTTGAATAGCTTATTCAAATGTTGTTAGGCCATGCATTGAACCCAAGGATCATGGCAACTTGTACTTACGTTCATAAGATAACAAAAATGAAGCAAGAGCTTCAGTGCAAGTGTTTAGTACAAGTAGTTAATAAATTTAAATTCAAATAAACAGACTTGTAATAGGTAAGGAACCCAAACATAAATGTCAAGGAGCTTTTATTTCCATTATTGTCTCACCTTAACAAAACAGAATGATTTAAAATTACCTTGGTGGCACAAGAAGTGGTTGATTGTAGAAGGGGAGATATGACTGCTTAAGAAACAATATTTGCGTTTGAGTAGTAGGTAAAATCTATGTTATTTTGGACATCAGTTGTTTTTGTGGTAGAGCAGCAGAGAACATACAGTTGGAAAAGGGGGTTGGTGTGGTTTAATTTAAATCCTCTATTTTGAATGTCTAATAATGCATGCAGAGAACTCACCAAGCAGAGCATGCCAGTCAGGCACCTGGATGAAGTCAATCTGGCCAGCATTTTTTCTAAAGTGAGAAAATGAAAAGGTTATACAAGTAAGCAGAAGAGCAGAAGGATGACAAGGTGCACTTTTTCTACCTCACTGCTTCTAGAATACACATGCACCAGAGACAACCAGGTTCTGTGTAAACTAGTTGTGTACTGACACATCAAAATGCTTGTGTCAGTGAATTTGTAACAAAAGCACAGGCCACTACAGCAATTTGTTTCTCAAAATATATAAACTTCCTTGGAGCCAAATAAGAGTGCAACTTCCAGAGCCACATGAGGGAAAACCAGGACTTAAGACACCTGATAAAAGTTTATATTGTTAGCAGCTGCTGGAGCAGGGCACTGGTGACTCAGCTTGCTTTGCAGTCTGCTGCTGGGGCACTGTAATGTTATCCAGCATGGGTCCCACAGCAAAGCCAGAGATTGGTCTTTAAAGAATAAATCTCCATCATTATAGAAAGCCTGAATTGTCAGCATTAACATGCCAATGGTTAGTTTTGGAAGTTACAGGGTGTTGCAGGTTAATATAATGGCCAAGAACATGGAAAGTGGGAATTCTGTATATTACAGCAGGGTATTCATAACTTGGCACAGTTTTTCAAGGCAAAATTCAGCGTTACTGGTAGTGGTAGTCATTTTGGGGGTTAGGGAGGAGGAAGTTGAAAAGGGTGCAGGAAGGTTGATGTGGGCAAAAGTTTCAATGAAGGGACCTTAGGTAAGAGGAAGAAGTCTGGCAGAAAAGAAAACCAGCAGAGAACTATGGATGGAAATGCTTTCCTTTCCTGCTACTGCTGGTATGGAAATAAAGGCAGCAATTTTAACTGTGTAGGAGCAGTGTATGCCTTTAAGTAGAAACTCCCCCTTGCACTCCTGCATGGAGTCTGGAGATGGGTAATATATAAGGTGGATTAGCCTGTATCACGGCAGCTGCCTGCTCTGAGACTGCCTTGAGCAATTTTGAGATTTCCTGCCTTAGATTTTAGCTGTCACAAACAACTGGAGCTTCACTGACCTTGGAGTGTCACCTCTTCCGTTTTCTCTGTCAGTCCCAACAGCAAGAGTAGCAAAGGCACATTGCACATGTAGCACGGTGCCAACAGGACTGGCCACTTGCCATCTTTTAAACCACACTTTCATTATAAAATTCACATTTTGTTTAATGGCTGTGCTCACTATACTCAGTTGCCATCCACCTTAGCCTGCAGAGCTGCGCAGGAGCATGAAAGGGTTAAGAGTTTGGATGGAGCCTCTGCGCAGCTGCAAATTCAGATGAACCCTTGCAGATCTTGTGCTTCACTGTTTGCACAGGGTTTATTCTCTACTGCGCACCAGCACACTGGCACATCCCTGCTTGCTCACACACAAGCACATACACACACACGAGTACCCCTCTGAGAAGATTAGAGTAACCAGCAGTTATAATTTTCCTTAAGCCTTTATGACATTTTTAATTAAAAAGGATTTAGTACTTTTCTCATATGACATTTGATTGCACTCTAGATAATGCACCCTTGCCGATTCTGGCAGTAGCAAAGCATTTAGAAAATATATGAAATATTTTTATAAGGAATTTTGCCTGATCTGCCTTTAGTGAAAAACTCAAGGATTTCAAACCGTGTGTATTCTTTCAAATAAACTGACAAAACCCACAGCTAGATAGCTGAAGAAAATCACCCTGTCCAGAACTACTGTCCATTCTAAACTGTTTTCATTCTTGCGGTTTAGATTCCTGTTTATGTTTCATATAAGAATTTACTCAAATTTGTTGCACCATTTTGAAGTACTGACTGAAATGAAACCTGCTTCAGGCTGCTTCCTGCCTGTCTGGAAAAACCTGGGTCTGATGCTTGTGTCATCCATGCCATTTTAATTTATTTGACTTGATCCTGATTTTCATCTAAAGCAGAACCACAGATCCTCATTCCTCAGATGCTGTCAGAATTATGCTTTATTATTATTGTTTTATCACTATTAGTATTTGTATTCCTTTGATTTATTTGCATGCATTTCGTTATCCATTTTGGCCAGCAATAATCACACTTTGCTTCAAAATTTTACCATGTTAATCTCTGACACTGAGTTCTAATGCTTTGCTCTTTCCTGGTTTTATGCAAATCTGAAAGCAGAAATGCTGCTACTAAGGACCTCACACACTGTGATGCTATGGATGCATTTCCAAGATCAAAGAACAAAATTCTAGCACCACTGAACTCACCTGAAGGCAGCCATTGACTAAAAGAGCTCCTCTCAAAACCATAGCTGTCTTAAAGAGATATTTGTTTCTTTGACTCTTTCTTTTCTCTTTTTTATTTTATTTTATTTTATTTTATTTTCTTTCTTCTCTTTCTCTTCTCTTCTCTTTCTCTTTCTTTTTCTTTTCTCTTTTCTCTTTTCTTTTCTTTCCTTTTCCTTTTCATTTTCCTTTTCTTTTTCCAAAAAGGCAAAGCTTCTGGCATTTCACTGTTTTCACGCAAATTGAAGCTAAAACATACCTTTTTTTTTTTTTGTAATTAATTCTGAGGAAATAAATCCTGGATAAAGCCAAGTTGCCATTTTTGAACAAATTAAAATAATTATTTTTTCAGTTTGTAGCAAAGAATGGGCATATTTTGTACTGAAAAAATATTGAGAAAGTTTTACATTTATTGCCTTTTTTCAAAATAAAGCTTCAGTGGACTATCCCTGCAGAAAGCTTCATCTGTGGGAAACGAATTAGTCATCCATAGTATGCAAATAGTGTGAGAATGCTTCCCAAACAAATTTGTCCTGATAGCATCATTATGACATGAATAGTTTCCACCCTTCTCCTGCTATAGATGTGGAAAAAGGCACAAATATTCACCTCAAAACTTATATTCACATCAAAACTTTCCCTTGTTTATTAAATTCTAATTTGAAATGCCACACCCCAGATTTTTCAGCCAATGTTGTTTTATGGTGCTTTACTTATTGTAGAGTGCTTTATTTAGTCCAAGCATAATTCCAGCTGACTTGGGTTGCCACCATGAAAGCTCAGCATTGCTGCAAACCAGACACCAGATGTCCCCTGGTAGGGTCTACAATGAAGAAAACGCGCAATTAATTACCACCTGTTAAAAAAAAAAAAGAAGTGATTTATGCCACTTGCCCAGGGATGGAGGGTGACCTGACCCTGAAGAGCCCTCAGATTTGGCTGGCCCTGTGCCAGCCTTGGCCCATCTGCCTACGCCAAGCAAAGGATGGAGGAAACTGGCAAGGGACAAGCTCTATGTTGCAGGAAGGTGGTGGCTCCTCAGGGGACAGCTCTGGGGATGGTGCTGTTGCTCAGCCAGATCTCACTGAATTTGATACCTACTTGAAAAAATTGGCCCCACATTGGATCTGCTGTCAGACTGTTGATTTGGAGGAGCTGAGAAAAATTTTATCCCCCATGGAGGATTGCATATGGCTGCACAGTCAGAGGGCAGAATTTGGTATCACTCTCTGCTTTAATGACCCATCCAGCTTCCTGTGGATGCAAGCCTGTCACTGCTTTCCATTTTTATAGTGAGATGAAGGTCCTTTTTAATGAGGCTTTGCTAAATCCCTATTTTGGTTCATTTCCTGAATCCCATCTATCTCATGTGATGTGCAAGATGGGCATAGAGAAGAAAACATTTTGTCAGACTGAACCTGGTGAATTCAGTCTTGTTCACCACCAGCTTGACCCTCAAACAAGCCCTGCCCCTCAGCTCTGTATGGAGAGTGGTCCTTCACAGTGCACATCCAAGTATGTAGCTCATTGATTTTGGCTTATCCCAAAATATCCCCTATATTATGTAGCTGTGGGGAGAGCTCTGCTCAGTCTTGTAAGACTGTTGATGGGAGCACTGAGTCTTTTTAACAAGCCTCCTCTGAACTGCAGTTAATTGAAAGGCTGCAGGAGTTTATGACTTGGCCAGATGTTGCTAGATTATTTTTTGGTGAACACTACAAGCATGTTTCTGACACCTAGTCAGGAGTGGTCCACAACTCAGGTTTCATATGCAGTGAAAACCATGGAGATGATAAAGTCCTTCAACAAAATGGTGGCTGAAATGTTCTAAAATGAGTGAAGTAGCTCTTTTTTTTTTTCCTCTATGCTATGCTGGGGAATCTGTGCACCATTTTTGCAAAATGTTTTGTGGATGTTTTGCTAATACTTTTCCAAAAGCATTCACACTGGGACAAGCATGCTGCAGGGGATATTTCAACTCAGAGTGATTGGAAAAAATATAAGAAACTAAAAATGACATTTTAAAGGATACATTTCAGGCATCTTTCACCATAAATACCACTACTTACACCGTACTGTTTAGAAGGGGCATGGACTCAGAACACGCATGTAATTTTTAAGGCACTGCAACTAGATTTTCAATAGTAAATTTTTCTCCTGTTTTAAAATCAAAACTCAATACAACCTTAACTGTGGAGCTAATGTGTTACTTTCACAATGAAATTTTGTAATATCTTTAACAGCAGTAATTTAGATTACTCCTGCCATTATTTGTGGCCTGAAAAATACCAGGAGAAGGAGGGGGAGGAATTCCTACCAACTTGAAAGAAGGTTTTAGAACCAGTGTATTATGGAGAGCAGTCCCCTTTTTCTTAATGGCCCACTTTGGTTCAAAGAATGCTTCAAGGCATTCAAAAGTGCTTTAAAAGCAGCAGGTTCTCAAGTATGTCAGGTTGCAGCCAAGAGCGAAATTTTATAGCTCATTGAAAATAAGATCATATTATGGAAAAATCTGACACGCCCTTAATTATTGCAGCCTCAGTGAACTCACTACAATAAAGCAAACTGATAAAACTGGGGAGACACAAAAGACAGGTCTTTAATAGGAAGCCAGATCAATGTTGGTGTGCCTTGCTGCAAAGCTCAGGGGATCACTACTTTTAAATCAGAATACCTGGACTGTAGCCACAGCAGCACGCCTTCTGCATGGCTGTATGGAAAACCAGCCCAGGATGCACTTGAACAAAACCCAGTGTTGTTAAAACAAATCCAGTTATTTTATGCTACTTGTAACAATCAAAGCCCCAAAGCCTCAGGTCCCTGCAACAGATATTCTTCTTGCATTGTTTATAGTATTGAGAATATACAGTTTCTCTGTGAGGGGAAGAAGTTACAACACATTCATTTCAGACATAGAGAGCAAATGGGGCATAGAGAAAATAGGACTATGGTATTACTTAGGTACTTCAGTTCTGTGATTTTTCTGAATATTAGTTACCTAATTATCCCTGAGGATCTGGATTTGGGTGATTTGGTCACAGCCACACAAGAGCACAGTGACAGAAAAGGCAAACAAACTTTGCTTTAGCAGTGCTGCTGTGCAGTACTGTGTTTAAATTCTGTGCAACTGAGGGTCATATTAATCACCTTAATAAGTATTCCCCTTTTCCCTTTCTCTTAGAGGGACAATATAAAGGTACTTGTAAAAGCTACATCTTTATGCCATTGGGCAGCTTAAGACAGTTTAGCCAGTAAAAGAAATCAAGAATCAAAAAAAATACACCTACCACATGTATCAAAATGTCTTTAAACTATCTTTTTTTGGTTTCCACCTTTTAATATAAATACATCGCTTCTGAGTCAAGCACCCCGTTCTTCCATTTCCTTATGTTTTATGTTTTTCTATCACTCTAAAGCTGACTAAATTTATCCACAGCTATAACCGCCTCTTAAATCCCAAACTGCCTTCCTTATTTAGTACTCTCGCTCCCTCTTGTGGCTTTTTATTATCTATACACTGACTCTAAAGGATGGCTTGCAGAACGCCTAACGACCAACTTCAAAAGACACAGCGCTAATGTGCTGCAGATTTTGCATTAAGCCAAAGCATTCTCGATAGAGTGGGTTAATAGAAGGAGTAAAAGAAGAAAAACTTAAAAGAAAAGGAACTGTCATCCCAACAGATTTAAGCACATAATTGGAGCAAGTTGAGTGGGTGAGAACCTGCAGATACACAGCGCTTCCCACTTTGATGTAATTTATGTCACAGTGCATTTTGAAATCAAACTGCTCACATCACCTGTGCCAGATCCATTCCCTGTGTGGGGAAATCTGGGCAAACAGCAGGGAAATCTGTGAGGTTCCCTCAACAAGACTGCCAGCAGATTGTTTTGTCAGATGTTGGTCACTCTGCAGATAAATCCCCTGGGTCTGTGGATCTCTAAGGGAGACTGACAAAACCCAGAGTCACATCCCGTGGGTCGCTGGTGTTCTGCCCTTCCTCCCCACCTCCTCCCAGACTTCATGGAAGGGAACCTGGTTCCCTACATCTCCTCTCAGGCTCTGTGGTTGTGCAAGGAGTGAATTTCACAGTACAGGAGCCTGCCTTAGGCAACATTCACTCCCCAAATTCACACTAAACATCCTTTTTCCAGAGGTCAAAAAATTGGATCTTAGTATCAAAGAGGCAGTCTTCCTTTCTGTAAGAATCTCTATGCAGATCACCAGGGACATCGATATGTCATATGTGCAGGCAGACAGACATACAGTGATGGAAAAAGCATGCAATCTGAGATCCTTGCTTCTATCTAGGATGGGCAAACAGCCCTTACAAAAGAAAATGCTTGACAAAAGAAATGAGATATATTTGTCTAAAAGAAATGCTGTTCCTTCCATGCCTTCTTATGCTATAGAACAGATTACAAGGACAGGGAGTTGTTTCAAAATTCTTTTAAATATTTTCCATACAACTCCATTGCTTCAAATACCTCAGGCTTCTTATTGAAGCCCTTGAAAATGAGTATATCTTGAGACTGTAAACATCTTCCACTGCCTGAAACAGGGTGATAATCTTTCTCACTGCTGACCAACATGCAGGACACTGCTAGCCTGAGCCTCAGCATGTGCACAGCTCCTATTAAAGACTGGGGGCTTGGTGGCCAGGGCTCTCCACTTCTGAATATTAGATTCCAAATCCACCATGTAGATCCTGTTAATTCCACACTGAGAAGGAATATCAGAGCTCAGAGTGATAATCTGTAATGGACCTAACCCAAATCCCCAGCTGAAGCAGCGTGACCTCTGAAAGAGTTCAGACCTAGATCCAGACTTCTGTGACTTACCCCAGCTCTACAGGCTGTGCGTGCAACATTAACACAACCCCAGTCCCGGGAGACAAAAGCAAACCACAGACTTGTTGATACCCCAGCTGTGCTTGATTTACTGAAACGGGATTTAGGGCTTTTCCTATCACTGCTGGCCATACCACTGACATGTCTGGAAGCAAAGGACATAATTTGTTTTTCTCCTGCAGTGTGCTAGTATGTTCATGCCTATTTTCTTCCCAATAAAGTAAATCAAGGTAAACTAAGGTCCGATATTTACTAAAAAGCTGATTCTCTGTAGGTTGGAAAACAGAACAAAGAGCTTGACTACAGAAAACTTTCAACTCCTCCTTCCCACAAGTCATTTCTTTACCCCCTCTTATGTCAATACCTCCAGTTCTGCTGCTGTTTTGTGATCCTTAACTTGGCAAAGCGAAATGCTAAAATCACAATTTTTCCTGCAGGGTATGAACTAACACCATCTACAATACATTCATTTCTCTCTCAATAAGTAAATCTGCTAAGGAAGAGAACAAAACAAAACCAAACCTTTAAAGATACAGGTGGAACAATGGTAAGAACGAGCCTCCTGCAAAGTTTTCCAGACTTCCGTGGTTTTATTAATAGTGACCTCTTAGAGCAGATTTTCTCTTTCCTTCAGCATTTTAGTCCTGGGTGAAGGCAGGGAAAGGAATATGTATGGGAGAAGTTGAACTTCAGAAGTTTCTTGAGCAGTTTCTTGCTTCTAGGTTTGTTTTAAGAGTTTTAATCATGTCCGAAACACTACACCCATTCCTATTGCTGATGTTTTCTAAAAATTGATCAACACATCATTTTTTTTCTCTCTGTCTGCTGAAGATGAAGTCAAAAGTTTGAACGAGGTACCTGCATTTTACATACAGAATGTAGACTTTGATCAAGGAACTTATTTACAGAAATTACACACAGCTTAAAGGTCTCCAAAAGTACCAAAGTGGAAAGACTGAGAAGAAGGTCCCTATTAAAATCTCCTGCCTAACTGCGCAGGAGTGCAACCTCACCTTTCTGGTACCCTTTCCAATGAAAAGACTGGCCAGAGCTCACCTACTGACCTTGAGAGCACAGGAACAAAAATCCTCTTCCTTTCTCTAACAGATTAAAAAAATGTTTTCCTAGAAGACAGGGGATCTTACTCTTTGGTAAGAGTCAGGCTAAAATTGCTTTGGAATGAAGAGTGTTCTTGCTCTTGTAGTCCTGTGGGACAAAGCTTAGGAAATCACCACCCTTGTCTTTCCTATGTGAGAGAAGTTGTGCTGTACTAAGGGATCACAGTGCATCCCGAGTAGTGTATGAAGTGTGCTAAATGGCAGGTAGATCCAGGGAGGCAAAACAACGTATGTGGAGCACTGCACCACTGGAGTGTTCCTTGTACAGATCGGGTTATGCATGGGTCATTTCTCCCCATTGGTCAGCTATACAGGAAGCCCAGGTGAACTTCTGGGATCCACTGACCTTAGGGATACACATGAAACTTCCAGGCAAGAGGCATTAAAACAGAAAAAAAAAAATCCTGTCATATAACTAGGATACATATTCAGAGATAGATTTAATTCCCTGTTCCTTCCCCCAGCATGGGTGTGCATACATGCACACACACATGTGCAGAGTCTGGGATGGTGTGCTTCCAGTCTAGCATCCCTGTATCCTTGAAATCTTACATTGGTGTGATTCTGTCATAGATGATAAAGTTTTGAAACAGAAATGCCTCTACCCGTTGCATTTTCTTCATTTTTCTATGTGTTGGGTTTGTTTTGTAGGGAATATTTACTGTGCTCTTTGTGGCATGATCTTTCAGGGTAGAAATGTGTATTCCTCTAAGCCTGCCTTTTGTTTGAATATCCTCCCTTTTTACTGTCTCTTTCTTTACTATGTCATGGGCTGAGCACAGCCCTCCTTGATTCCCCTGTGACTCAGATCTCCCCTCTGCCTGGTGTGCTGCAAATCTGGAGTAGACATTTTGTTTGTGTTGGAAGACTTTGTTGTATTCTTTTGCCCTCTTACAGAGGCTTTCTGTAGCCTTCTGTAATTTTGTTTGATCAGGTTTCTGAGGCATGGGCAGTCCCAGGACTCTGTGGTCAGGGTGGACATCAGGGACTTTTCTGGCTGGTGAATTTGTGTGTACAAGTGGATGCAGACCAATATGCTCCCTTTCTCCAGGACAGTGGTGCAGCTGCTCTTTTGGTTTGCCCTGAAAGTGGCTGCCCAAAGAACTTCTTTGGAAAAGAAGATGAGGGCAGTACCCCTGTCCCTTCTGAATGTTATGAAACCATCCTGAAAAACCACCCCGTAGATTCAGTGTCTCTAGAAATTGGGTTTTGTCCCAACAGATTCAGAGTTATTGGAAAAACTTTCTAAAGTGCTGAGAAATTTCTTCCTAAGATGAACACTTTGAGAAAGTGAATCTATTTTTGGTGATTGCTAGCAATGCAACATATAGGTGCTTCCTTTGAATTGCAGCTGCAGTTAAATAAGTTTTAATTTCCTATGCAGAGACCACATTCAGATCATGTCCTAGCTGTCTGCTTAGTGAAACTCCCACACAGGAGAGGCTTTTTATGGTATCTTGAGAGCAGTTTGTTGCACAGATGATGCATCTTCCAAGGGAGGCAGCTGTATTTGCAAAGTAGGTGAACTCTAGAGCTGAACTCTTTGCTGTGTTATAAGAGTCATATGGGAATGCAGTGGGTAGCTGAGGAGCTGTGGTGCTACAGGGAAGCATAGTCCTTATTCAAGGCTTCTGATCCCAACTACTGCAGCTAAACCTAACGGCAGTTCAGATGCTGAGAACTGCTAAATAAAAGCTAATTGTAAAGTGCTTTCTCTTCATTAAAATGGTCTATATTCCATTTACCAAACAAATCTCATGTGAAAAGTGGAAAAGCAGAGCAAACCCCATATTGTTTGGACAATGCACATACAAAGTACACAAAAATAATATATAAACTACATTATTAAGGAAAATCTATATAGCTCATTCGAGAACAGGCACAATTAAGTAATCAGCTCCAGTAAAATACTGTTGTAGAGTGAGAAAGGTCAAATTAAAATATTAGCACGGAGACATTTTTGCCAACCTACACAGAAGCATCGCATCTTGCTTTGGAATGAAAACTAAAAGTAGTCTTAAGATGTTTGAGGATTTCATTTTTGGAGGGACGAGATGATTATCAGGGGTGTCTGAAGCTTGTGTTGCACTGAAGCACTTCAGAATGCAAGATGGAAAGGGGATTTTCTGGGAGCTGCAGTCATGGACTGGAGTATTCACCTCAAAAGCTTCCAGGCTGGAAAGAAGTAGTACATGCAGCTGAATACAAATCAAGCTTCAGCAATAGCATCAGCACAGTATATTCTGTGTTTCAACACACCAAAGTCCGCTTGCATCAGCAGGAAAGACTCATTAGCCTGATAACATTATTACTTACCACTCCAGCCTCATGCAATTCTAACAGAAACCACTAGAGTTAAGGAAACATCATTTGGAAATGGTTCCTATCACCAACAAAAGCCTCGGAGTCTCTAGCACAGGAGACTTACAGCTGTGGGAGGTGATCTAGATCCTCTGCAGAAGTCGTATCTTCCATCCTCTAATAAAAACATGTGCCTCCTTGACTACAGCATCTTACTTGAAAGAAAACTGAAAGCCCAAGCAAATATGCAGACTGCACTAATCTTTCCCCTGTACAGCTCTCCCCAGGGAGCAGGGGAGCAGCAGAAAAAGTAAATTACCCCACTGGAGCTCATACGATACCTGCCGTGTGCTTAAAATGAGGCTTTATCTGGATAGCTCTTTTCATGAGCAATGAGTTTGCAGACATAGCATTTTTTGTGTCATTTCCTCTGATTTGGAGTACATGACATGCACTGTCTTTATGGCTGAGTAAAAGGTCATGACTGACCAGCTGGTAGCACAGAATGCATTTTTACACTAATGGAGCGTATTCTGGCTTTTGTTTCACATTACAGTGACTGCATATTTACATAAACCCTACATCTGTTTAGTTAAATTAAGCCAGAGGGTGATGATCTTTGTCTCTACAAAGGAACTGATTTAATTTTACTGAACATAGCTTTTCATTTATAAGATCAAAGTCAGTGCAATCCCCTGCAGCAACAGTTCAGTCCTATGAGTTTCTTCAAATATTCAAGAAAATAGAGAAACTGGGACTGGAAAATCTAATGAATTTAAACAGAAAACTAGAAAAACAAATCAACAAACAAAAAACCCACACAACTCTTTAGGGGCTTTGTTTATCCTGGTCTTGAAAAAAGACATTCCCCTTCCCAAAGTCCCATAGAAAGTCCTAATTCTCCTGACTCTAAAACTGTCAGGAATTGATAGTGGAGGCAGCATGCACATTTTGGGGGAAATTTCTAGAAGCTGGTAATGCTATGGGGAAAAGACAGAAATTATAGAACAGTGAAGGAAACCTGGTAAAAAACTGGTCTCTCTAGTTATCGTGTTAGTTTCAGTCACTCAGCACAACGAACTCCTACTTGATAAAACATGAGCTTGTATAAAGTCCATTGTTATTGCTACAGAAAATAATAGTAAAAATCATGACTATTAAACTGTATCTGTAATGGAGATTGATATGTCATTTCTTCTGAAAGAGCCTGTGTGTTACTTCCTAGAATCTGATTTCAGGGAATTAGTCTGGCAAACTTTTATTTTTGGGATGGGAATGGCTGAACCATTTCACTAAGTTTGGTATATTTGCTTACAAGTGATTTCCTCACCTCTCAGGCTGACAACAGCACTTAGTACTCCCAACAATAGATGAGAACCATGGCTACACCCCATGCTATGGCAGGATGGGATAAAACACACAGCACTTTTCTTTGCTCCCATCCTGTGGGTACGCCCTACAGGAAACCTGGGAACAAACCATGTCACATGTTCCAGGTTAGCCCTCAATAATGACACTGGGTAGATGGGACCAAAAGTCTAGTTTTGGCTCCATGCCATCTTCCAAGAGATACATGTTGCTTCTACATTACATCTACATAATACATTCACATTAGCATTTCAGCTTGGATGAGGAACACACTTTTGAAGCATTCCTCCTGACCACCCCTCCTCACCACACTTTGCTTCCCATTGTGAAACAGTCCTGGCATCTGTGAACTGGACTCCATCCAGACAAAGCTAAACCAAAAAAATCTTGTGTAGGATCACACTTACTGTAGTACAGCCACCAACACAAGACCCATCAATGTTACCGGCTTTGAGCTGGTCTGAAATAAATCTCTGAAATACATGGAGGACACACACTGGGTCCTGTGGGCCACCTCCTCTGTGCTACAGATCTGCCCTACTTGTTCCAGGCCACCCGCTAACACAGGGACAGCCCAAAGAGGCTGCACTGCTGCTTTCTAACTCTCTTACTGCTTAAATGGGTGAATAGTGCCATTTTAGGCGCCATATGGTATCCCTGCAGGCCTCCAGCTGCCACTCTGCAGATCAACAGCTCAACCAAATGTCTCGTGTCATATCTGGCAGACCCACACAGACATCTCCGTTACCTCTGGCTGTGGATGTCTATGTTTAGGGAACTGAATACCATATTATTTAAGTATCTATTTCCCTCTAGGCCACAAAAATGGAAGCAAATGAGATTAAATATGAGAAAAAAAAAAAAGTGATTGAAATTCTATGGTGATCTTAGAGGTTTTTTCCAACCATAATAATACTGTGATTCTGTAAAACAAAATAGATTAAAAAAATAATAAAAGAAATACATAAAAAATAAAATAAAATAAAATTACTTGTAAAATTTTCTCATCTAAAACCCTTGGGAGACTTTTTTTAATAAATAAAAAGTACTCAAAGCTGAATTTGGGCCAGTAAATGTATTATTTTGTACTTCAAGAAACACCTGAATTTTACCAATAGTGTTTTGTGTTCAGTATTAATTAGGTTTCTGTGTGTGCACTTTACTGGTCTACCACCCCTGATGCTCTGAGGACTGTAGTATCAGGATCTTTGCAGAATCACATCCTAAAGCTCAAGTCTGTACTAGTAAATCAGCAAATTAGTAAATAAACAAATTACTAAATTTGCTTGTGTAGCAATAAAAGAAACAGGCTTTAGCATGTCCTCCACCCTGAGAATGACTGACAGAGAGCAGCCTTTGTGTTATCAAACACATGGCCTCCAGAATGGGATGGCTACAGGTAAGCAGGAATGCTCCTGGGGCTGCCTATGCTCAGGACTGTGCCTTAGAGGCTGCTGGCCACAGGCCAGTCCTGTGTCACAGGCTAACTTCCCAGTCTTGCACAATGATCACACTCCAAAGCTGCAGAAAAAAGGTTTACCTACCAAGAAAGAGACCAAGTTTTTGAATCTGTGTGGAAATGTTTAGAGCACCAGCATCAGCACTGAAACCAACCTCTCGTGGCCACCAAACTGCCCAGAAAAACATTTTCTAACACATGAAGCAGGTGATGATTTTCTGGGTGTGCAATGCCTGCCATTTGTGTATCCCTGTTGCTCCTCTCCCAGGCCTGCCTGTATTTGAGCAGCTGGTGACAAACCTCTGCATTTGTTATAAATGGAAATCAAAAGTGATAGTGTGGTCTTTTTAGACACTACTGACAAAAATGCATCAGAAACGCCACAGAAATGGGAAGTATGGGAGTGATTACGAACATTAACAACCTGCATGTGGCATACAATCTCTGGCAGAACCTTAATACTAACATTTCCATTTTAGTTATGTTCTTCCTGTGTCTGTAGTCCACTTCTGACCTCCCAAAGGCTTATCCATGTTTAGTTTTACACTTAGAAATAACAATAGTGAAACTAACGTACATAAAAATAAGCCTTTGCAGAGCTGAAGTCTTGATGGTATCCTGCTTTCACATTTAACATATACAAAAACCCATGCAAGAAAGAACAGGTGAAATTAAAAGGTACAACCATTCCAACTGTTCAAATTCTCTGTGGTTTTTCATTTCACATTCCCTCCAACACAAATTCACATAAACAATTTTTAATAGGATAGAGAAAATGTTTCATAGAAAAGTATTTTAGCAATAATTTATAAAATGTTTTAAATGTCAGGTTCTTCTCAGGTCTTTGTTTCTAAAAAGCCATCATTCTCCTGTTTCTCTCTGAAATGAATTGATAGTAGTTGCATATGCTGATAGGCTTTGACTTTACTACTTGGAGGCCTAGATGCTTACTGGCCCTCAGTCGTGACACATTTTTTCCACGATGTCCATCACAGCAGCAAGCAGCTGCTCATCCTCTCTTCTGGTAAACAACAATGGGCCATAAGACTGTCTGTTCCTAAATGTTATGATCATTTTATTGTTTCACTGCCAAATGATGTTTCAGCCTCTCCCTGGCACTTAGTGCTCCTGCTGTAGTCCAGTGAGTTCTGGTACACAACAGATGGAGGAACAGGATCTCCTGGTGATGAAGATGCTGCATGATAGATTAGAGAGCACTCTGAGGAATTTCATATGTAACCGTAGTATGTTTGTGGCTTTACTAAGAATGCTGAGCAACATATGATAAGTATTTTGCCTTATACAGAAAAGTACAATAGGCAAAAGTGGAACAGACAATGTGCACAGACTACTGTTGACAGGAGAAAAGGAAGATTCTTCTGTGAGATGAAACACATCACAGTGCACTTTCAGGTACCAAAATCAGGGGGACACATCACAGTGCACTTTCAGGTACCAAAATCAGAGGGGCAATAATACATATCTTTTTAGTTCACTAAAAAGTATCTTTTAAGTGCTATTGCAGAGAAGTTGCTTTCACAAACCACAGTGTTTCTTAATTAGTTGCAGCACTGTCTTGAGAACTTCTTCCTTGGAGGGGCTTGCATCAACCTCTTGACATTCAGGATTCACCATCCTTCTGTATGACTCTTCAACTCTATTTAAAAAACAAACAAGGGAAATGAAACTTGAAATTGCAGGGACATGAAATTGCATTAGTCATCAGTCTTGGAAGAAAGTGTTCACACTGCAGAGATAAAGGAGTAAAAATCTAATACAAAGCTAAGAATGAAATCTACTGCAAAGAACCATTAGTAACTATTACAATGAGAACCACAAAGTGCATAGTTGTCTTGACACTGATTCACAAAGTTCTATCCATATTCACATGGTATGGCATTAAAGCATTTCTTTCTTTACATCTTATCACTGGATACAGTTTGGTATAGCAGGACAGTGGGCAGCCTGCCTCTAACGCCTGAATCAATCTATTCAGAGCCCACTAAGGTGTCTCTGAACTATATGGTATGTCATTGTGTAGGTGTGCTCACTTACTGATCGATCTCAGCTTTGAGTCACTGATTACAGAGTGAACACATCATTCGACCCTTTCCTCTGGTCAGCTTTGCTAACTTGATGAATACTGGGATGAAACACAGGATGAAAACCTCCTTGCTTAGACTATGAGCCTTCTCATAATGCAGAACTCTCCCACATTTATCCTACGGGGATGTGGATGCAGATGTGAATATAATTTTCTATGTTCCCACAAGTAATAATGCCAAACATTCAGGCTGCAAGTCATACATGTACTCTAGGCCCTTTCACAGCTTTGTTGACCTTCTTTGGGTGTTCTTTTGTACCTCAGTGTTCTTCTTGTATTGAGAGACCCAAAACTGAACACAGTACTTGAGATGTGGCCTCACCAGTGCTGAGTACAGGGCTGGAATCACTTCCTGGTCCTACTAGCTAAACTGTTCCTGATACAGGCCAGGATGCCATTGGCGTTCTTGGCCACCTGGGCACACTGCTGGCCCATGTTCAGCAGGCTCTCAATCAATACCCCCAGGTCCCTCTCTGCTGAGCAACTTTCTAGCCACTGCACCCCAAACTTGTAGCACTGCCAAAAGTTGCTGTAGCCAAAGTGCAAAACCCAGCATTTGGCCTTATTGAAGTTCATACCACTGTCCTTGGCCCATCAATCCAGTCTGTCCAGATCCCTCTGCAGAACCTGCCTACCCTTGAGCAGATCAAAAGTTCCATCCAGCTTGGTGTCATCTGCAAATTTACTGAGGCTGCCCTCTATGCCCCCATCTAGGTTATCAATAAAGATATTAAACAGAGCTGACTCCATCACTGAGCCCTGAGGGACACCACTCATGACCAGCCACCAACTAGATTTAACTCCAATCACCACCACTCTCTAGGCCTGGACATCCAGACAGATTTTTATCCAGTGAAGTGTATGCCCACCCAAGCCATGAGATACCAGTTTCTCCAGGAGAATGCTGTGGGAGACAGTGTCAAAGGTTTTACTAAAGTCCAGATAGACAACATCCACAGCCTTTCTCTCATCCACTAAATGGGTGACTATGTTGTAGAAGGATAGGAGATCCTCTGCAAAAGAAGATCTAAATTTTCTTCTCTTAACCCTTAACCTCAATTTCAGACTTTTCTGAGGAAGCTATGTGTTTCTTGCTTCCCAGTTCCGAAATTTTCAGGTCTCTCTCCTTCATGACCTCATCAAGAAAGGTGCTACAATAAAAGCAGCAAGTAGCAAGCTAGACGTATTTTAACTCAAAGCCCCCTTGCAGGACAATGAAGTTTGTCACCTGCAGCTTTCAAACACTCTCAATTAGAAGTGACAGAATTTACCCTTCTTGTCAGCCATGAAGCCTTTCCAAAAAAACCCAGCCCAAAAGCCTGGACATAGGAAATCCTCATCCTAGTAATGCAAGTATGACATTTGCTACTGATCCCACAGGAGCCAAGATTACTTCCATCCTCTTATTCCTCATGAAAATGTACCTTTGACGAAACAAGCTGTTAGCTTCAAGCTCAGCTTCCTCCTTTGTTTTATCCAGCCCTCGACACTGAAGTCTCTGGACTCGTTCCTCAGGGTCAACAGTCAGGAGAAGAACAAGATCAGGTTTAAGCAGATCCTCAGGCCACTGGTACACCTCATCATGAGCTGGTGGAAGATCCTGGACTTTCCCATTTATTTCTGTGGCAATTGTGTAGGCAGCTGTGCTGTGCCAGTATCTTTCAGGAAAACAGAGAATGGAGAAATTTTAAAGAGGACGCTAATTCTACCGTAAGATAGGAGACAGGTGTCACTACAACAGCAAGGGTAATAATGATGAGGTAGGTGACACTAGAGACTTTGAAGGGAAATGAACAGTTCTGCACTGTCCATTATTTCTTAGATTGTGATCATATGCAAAGCAATATTCAGCATTGCTGTGAATTAATAATTAAAACATATGGCAGAAGCTACTCTTTATGCAAAGAGTCTTTCAGATACTCCTATCAAAAGAAAGCCTTCTCGTATAAGAGAATTCCAAAGAGGAGTTACATTATA
This sequence comes from Chloroceryle aenea, assembly GCA_013399075.1. Taxonomy (NCBI): domain Eukaryota; kingdom Metazoa; phylum Chordata; class Aves; order Coraciiformes; family Cerylidae; genus Chloroceryle; species Chloroceryle aenea. The sequence goes on from VWZY01008184.1 coordinate 54,444, forward strand.
TACCAAATCCAGTATTCTGAGTCTCTTTTTTATGGTTCCCAGCCTACTTCATGTAACATATTTCACAGAGAACATGCAGTTTTCAACATGTGAATGAAGACAGACTTTATTCACTTCACTTGCATTTAACGTTCCCACCACTATGAGGCACTATATTTTATGCATTTCAGTGTTTCTGACACCGGTTAAAAATAGCACTCCCGTACAGTTTCTGTGTAGGTCTGTTGTGGGACAACGTTACAGTACCTCTGCAGAAACAAGCCAGGGGGTTCAAAGTGCATCTAGAGGGTGCACATCTATTTTACCCTCAACAAGTTTGCTGGTGATACAAAACTGAGAGGAGTGTCTGATACACCAGAAGGCTGTGCTGCCATCCAGCGAGATCTTGATAGACTGCAGAGCTGGGCAAAGGTAAACCTATTCAAGTTCAACAAGGATAAGCATAGAGTCTTGCAGCTGGGGAGGAATAACACCACGATACAGTACAGATTAGGGGTTGACCTGCTGAAAAGCAGATCCATGGAGAAGGACCTTGGAGTCCTGGGACATGAATCTGCCTATATGGCCAAGAAAGCCAATGGTGTCTTGGGCTGCATAAAGAAGTGTGTCCAGCAGGTCCACAGAGGTTCTCCTCCCTCTCTATTCTGCCCTAGTGAGAACGCATCTGGAGTATTGTGTCCAGTTCTGCTCTCCCAAGTTCACGAGGGACAGGGAAGTACTAGAGAGGGTCTAATGGAAAGCTACAAATTTGATGAAGGGACTGGAACATCTCTCTTAAGAGAAAAGGCCAAGAGCTCTGGGACTGTTTAGCCTGGAGAAGACTGAGAGAGGATATTATAATTTTTTGCAAATATCTGAAGGGTGGGTGTCAAGTAAAAGGGGACAGTCTCTTTTCAGTGGTGCCCTGTGATAGGATGAGGGGCAGTGATCACAAACTGGAACACAGGAAGTTCCACCTGAACAAGGAGAAAAACTTCTTTCCTGTCAGGGTGATGGAGCACTGGAACAGGCTGCCCAGAGAGGTTGTGGAGTCTCCTTCTCTAGAGACTTTCAAAACCTACCTGAATATGTTCCTGTGTGGCCTGCCATAGGAGATCTTGCTTTGGCAGGGGGTTGGACTCAATGATCTCCAGAGGTCCTTTCCAACCTCTACCATTCTATGATTCTAGACTTTCTTTACGAAGAGTAATACTGAAAGCTGCTTATGCAGTTAGTGAAAACAAGAAATTACATAAACAAACCCTAAAAAGTGGAAAGCATACTTCTGGCTTTAAATCCTCAGAGAGTAAATCTGCCTAAAACACAGTCATTCTAATCCATCCGTATCTCAGATGCATTTTAAGAGATAGCCTGGATCAGGAGCCCTCATTTTCCTCAGGGTTATCACAGAGACCTTGTTTTTCTGTTACAAGTATCACTCTTTAGAAGATTTAATAGTTATCTGCAAATTATCACTTCAAAAAAAAAAAAGGAAAAATAAAGAAATCCAGAGACTATCATTGACAACTTTCTCGTTTTAACAGTGAATAACTGTACAATGCACTCATAGAAGAGGATTTCTTAAATATACAAACCTGTCAATGATCACAGGTGCTTGAGTGGATGCTTTCGCTATTTCTGAAGCAAGAATGTAATTGCCTGCAGCATAAAATGCTCTTTTAATGGGTGCTGTCTCATCATCAAATACTGTCCTCCACTGGCTGATGCAAGATGGTGGGGATCTTAGCAGAATGCCATTCAGGGTGTCCTTAACAGACTGGGTTACAGTGGTTTTGCCTGCATGTCATTTACAGAAGGAAAATTTTTTACATTACATATCAGAAATAACTGAGATTTAAAAACTGAAAGATAAGACTATCTGTTCAGGTGGAGCACATGTTCTAACCTGAGTATATAATCTAAGTATCTTGTGATAAGGTTTCCTGTGGTAAATGAGTGTGGTTGCAAGAATTGCTACTCCACTTCCTAACTCTCAGGGCCTTCCACACTTACCTCTAGCTAGCCTTTGGTCTTCACTCCCTTAAATGTATGGCAATTTCTCTAAATATCCATTCACTACATTTTTGTGAGTCACACTTCATGGGGATGTTTCATACTGTCACCAAATATGGAGGGAATTTTGAGTTCTCTTTAACTGAAAAGTCCAAAACCAAAGTTATTTGGTGGCAACTAATATTTCTCTCTGATAAAAAATGCTGTCAGTTTCCCAGGCTACCACTACTTTAATTCAAGCATCTGAAAATTCTCCATTAAAAGTATTATACATCATCCACACAAGAAACTTAATTTTCTTTGTATTTTTTCATTTACATAGATAAGGAATTCATCTACTGAATAAAAATTACCACCGACTGTTTGATCTGTTATAAATATTAATTTTTTCAAATCCGCCATGGGTTNTTCAGTGGTACTGGAGAGAACGGACTTGGTCCCCGAAGGAAATGAAACTGTGAGTGAATGGGCTGGAACTGGAAAGAAGGACTTAGCCTCGAATATGGTCTGCCCGCCCCCCATCAGAAAAAAGGTCACATTCCCACGGACTCCCATGGTTGAATCCGGGTGGTCTCAAAAAAAAACAAACTAAACCCTACCATCACCAAAAAAAAACAACAAAACCAACCAAAAACCAACTAACCCAACAAAAGAAAACAAAGAAACAAACAAACAAAA
>VWZY01008184.1:71821-104924 GCA_013399075.1 Chloroceryle aenea
CCCCGGGCTTTGCCGTGTCGTGTCCCCCCTGGTGCGGTTCGGGCAAGGGCGTAAGCTGTATTTTACTAACTGAGCCAGACAGCTCCTATTCACCTCCTCAGATCGGCGTTTTTCTTTCCTTGTCTCCGCGCGTTACGGAAGAAAGCCGGCCCTGCTCCCCGTGTAAACCAACAACAGGAAAGCTGTTTCTGCTAAACGGCGCTTGCAATACAGCCTTGCTCATCATGGTTTCCTCACGTCTCCCTTCTTCCTCCCCTTGCAAGCAAGGCAAACCCTTCTGCACCAGCAGTCCCCCATTGTTTCTCTCCTGCCGCTGAATGACCTGCCGGGCCAGGGGACATCACACCAGGGAAACCCGAGACGTGATTCCTTAAAATAAATTTTAAANCACCCACATCCCCTTATGTAAAGAGCTTTGCCTGCTGCTTCCCGCGCCGGGCGGCAAGCGCACATGCTCGTCCGCGGTCTGCAGGCCTCCTCCAAGGGGTGCTGTTAGGGCAGACACAATGGTATTTATGCCACCGGTGGCTCTTGGCGGCCGGGGGACTGCCCCTGGCACCCAGCGCCACCCGGCCCGGAGGGTGCCCCTTTGCCGGCCGGGTGGGGTGCTTGGTTTCGGGAGCGGTACCTGGCTGTGAGAAGGGGAGGGCAGATACTAGGCTGCCTTACAGGAAAGGCTGCTGCCGGCGGTGCGGCTTCCAGCGGCTGTTGTCGGGCACGTAATGAAAACGGTTACTTGGACTCGCGTGGTTTCTGTTCTGTGATTTCCATAAATAAGCTAAAGCTTCTTAGAACAGTTCAGTGCCTTGGAGTGCAGTAGCCACTCTTCGAGGGGCTGAATGTAATAAAGGGTGTGTAGATAGACATCCACAGCCAATGTTCTCGGATACAAGGGGTGTGCGTTCTGGGGAGAAATTAGTTGATCTGGGTTGCAGGAACAGAAAAAGTAGAAATAGGAATCGGTTATCTCGTGTTGTATGTTGTTTTAATTTTGTTTTTCCCCTAGCTGTGCTGAACAGATGCTACCCTTGAGTTTTTTCGAGGTGCTGGAAAAAAAATACGTATGGTGAGACTGCTTCCCCATCCCTGCAGATCCCCGATATCCTTTAAATCAAGGATATCCTGTTCCTGAAAAATGAGCACCCCGTATCACTCTGGTTTTATTGATTCTATAGAACTGGAATAAGGACCGTCAATGGGGCAGACTGGTGGAAGAAGATAGAAGCTGTTTAAATTTCCACATTATTCTTGGAAATACTGTCATTTGTGCCCTGGAACATGTTATTCTCTGTTCTACAACAAGCAAGGATGATGATTTATAAATAGGTCTATTTGTTTATATTGTTCCCGTGTAGCCAAACAACTGTTTACATTGTGAAATGGATTGGTTTATTTCACATTAGCTTATCAGTGCTGACCCAGGAGTGGCTACAGATGAAGTTACAATGTTCTTGGGCAGAGTACTGCCGGAGAGATTGTATCACTAGTTTAAAATCCTGGTTGCCGGCCTTCCTGTTTGCTTGCACATGCGGCTCTTGCTACGTGAGATGTAGTGAAGGGGTGCGGGGGAGAAGGGTGTCTGAGGATGTGGCATGATGAGGGGCAGGCAGATTTGTGCCTTTAAAGAAACTGTTTATACTCGGGATGTTGCAATATGGCAGAGTTTGACTTTCTCCTGGTAATGTTTGGGCATCAAAGTGACTTGAGTTGAAGTTTGTTAAATACCCAAGAGAAGCAAGGTCAAGTGAGAAAAGTAGTGGTGGTGAAAGTCTTTACATTTGCTTTGGAGCTACTTGGAAAAGAGGATTTTTCTTTTTCCAGGATGAAGTATATTCCTTTACCCCCTCCTTTCCCTGGCCATCATGTCTCATTATCCTCTTAACCAATTTGTATATTTTTTTTGTTGGGGGGGGAACCATCTGTGATTGAAATAATGCATGTTTCAATCTGCTATAACTGTCTTGAATGAGCCATCCTTTAGATAAAGGTTTGATTTCCTCTACTTTCTAAATCACCCTGACTGCTATTGTAGGAGCTGCCAGATGAAATCGCCTGTTTATTATATGCAAACAGGTATTGTAGATATTTGCCCTTGAAACACAGTATTATATATTATATTCACTTACCATTGTGATTTTGTGTATTTCAGTATTTTAAGTAATTTTTTTTTTAATGGCTATTTTAGAGTTGTGATTAATGGGGTGAAATCAAGCTGGCTGCCAGTCACCAGTGGTGCCCCTCAGGACTCAGTTTTGGGGCTGGTCTTGTTTAGAATTTTTGTTGATGACTTGGACGTGGGGATTGAGAGCACCCTCAGAAAGTTTGCAGATGACTCCGAATTGTGTGGGAGTGTTGATCTGCTCTAAGGCAGGAAGGCTCTACAGAGGTACCTGTGCAGGCTGGATTGATGGGCTGAGGCCAAGTGTATGAGGTACAACAAGGCCAAGTGCTGGGTCTTGCATTTTAGTCACAACAACCGCAGGCAACCCTAGAAGCTTGGGGTTGAGTGGCTGGAAGTCTGCCTAGCAGAAAAAACCCTGGGGGTGCTGGTGTACAGGTGGCTTAATATGAGTCAGCAGTGTGCCCAGTTGCCCAAGAAGGCCAGCAGGATCCTGGCTTGTATCAGGAATAGTGTGGTCATCAGGAGAAGGGAAGTTATCGTGCCCTTGCACTCAGTACTTGAGGCCTCATCTTAAAACTCTGTTCAGTTCTGGGCCCCTTATTACAGAAAAGACATTGAGATGCTGGAACATCTCCAGAGGCGAGCTACCAAGCTATTGTTTAGAGAACAAGTCATATGAGGAGAGGCAGAGGGAGCTGGGTATGTTTAGTTTGGAGAAGACTGAGGGGGGAACCTCATTGTCCTCTACAACTACCTGAAAGGAGGTTGTAGAGAGGTGGGTGTTGGCCTCTTCTCCTTGGTAACCACTGACCCAACCAGAGGAAATGGTCTGAAGTTGCGTCAGGAGAGCTTTAGATGAGATATTAGGAAGAAATTCTTTACAGAAGTGGTGAGGCACTGGAACAGCCTTTCTAGGGAGGTGGTTTAGTCACCATCCCTAGAGGTATTTAAGAGATGGGTAGACCTGGTGTTTCAGGACATGCTCTAGTGGCAGGCATGGAGGGGCTTATTTTGTTTTTGAAGTCATGTTTGATCAGGGTATTTTGGTATTTAGGTGTGGGGTGGTGTGTGCGTGGTTGGTGGTGGTGTTGTTGTTATGGGTATGGTTGGACTTGGTGATCTAGGAGGTCCTTTCCAACCATGAATATTCTATGATTCACTGATTTGCTTAACTGCTTTTGGTACTAATGTCTTTTCTAGTACTCTGCATTCCAAGTCTTTGTCATATTTTCTGTGGGGATTTTTTTCAGAATTTTTGACAACTTTCAATTAAGCCAAAGGAACCGTGAGTTTTGGCTGCAGTGCTATACTGGGGGTATGAATGGCTTCAGTGTGTCTGCTCTATTTACAAGAATGCTCTCACAGGCTGGCAGAAAACTGTTGTTTGCCCTTCCAGTGCTGATTCAGGGAAAATAACAACTCTGATCATCCCGCAGCTTGATCTGCACACATAGACCCTTTTTCTCCTAGAGACCTGATGTAGCAGGCAAATCAGAACATGTTATCACAGAATGTTAGGGTTGGAAAGAACCTCGAACGATCACCTAGTCCAACCCCCCTGCCAGATCAGGATCACCTAGAGTAGTAGGTCAAACAGGAATGCATCCAGGCAGGTTTTGAAAGTCTCCAGAGNCCACCCCCCCCCCCCCCCCACCTCACTGGGCAGTTTGTTCCAGTTCTCTGTCACCCTCACCATGATAAAGCTTTTCCTAATGTTTTTGTGGAACCTCCTATGTTTACATCCAGTTTACATCCATTGCCCCTTGTCCTGTCATTTGACATAACAGAGAAGAACCTGGCTCTATCCTCCTGACACTTGCCCTTTACATATTTTTAAACATTAATAAGGTCACCCGTCAGTCTCCTCCAAGCTAAAGAGACCTAGCTTTCCTCATAAGGGAGACGTTCTACTCCCTTGATCATCTTTGTAGCTCTTCACTGGACTCTCTCAAGCAGTACCCTGTCCTTCTTGAACTGAGGGGCCCAGACCTGGAGACAGTATTCCAGATGTGGCCTCACCAGGGCAGAGTAGAGGGGTAGGAGGACCTCTCTCAACCTACTAGCCACCTCCCATCCAATATACCCCAGGGTGTCATTGGCCTCCTTGGTTATATTTTGTACAATGTTTCCTGTGGAGTAGTATTAATAGTTAGGCAGTTGAGTTAGCAGTCTATAGTTTGAATAGGACATTTGCTTTCAACTGTATTCCTTTTTGTATTCTGAATTACAAAAAGGAAAACAGTTACAAAACAGTCCACCACTCTGAAAGGCATAGCACTTCTTCTGTGTCTAACTTAGGCTGTGGTCAGCTGTTCTTTCTGTAAGGATCTTTTCCTATTCTGCTTTGCAGAAATGAGATCATAATATTCATCTTTCTCTGACCTTTTGAAGGACATCAGACAAAAAGATCATAATGATAATTTCTATTTTCCAGTTCTGATGACTGGGAGGAGCTGTTGAAAGTACACTTGCTCCTCTGGTTGCCTGCTGCAAAGTGATGGGAATGACTTTTTTTATTCCATTATCAAGTGAGATGAAAAATGCTTGCACTTTTTCTGTGTAGGCAGTCAGTGAATACTGGAGCTAGTAGTGCTTGTACAAAATAGGTTTCCAAATAGCTTGGTTGTTTGCTGGTGGTGCCATTTATGACAGTGACACCATAGATGTCCTTTCTCAAAAAAGGCTGATGAAAATGAGGAACAGAGAAAATCAACCAATGTGCCTGGTGTTTTTTTTTTCCCATGAGGAAAAAAACATCATCAGATGGCTATAGTCTTGGCAAGACAATGTTCTTTCCTTCTTACTGTATCGTTTCCATCTTTTCATTCAAAGAATAGCAAAGGAGTGGTAGCTTGTTGCATCGCAATATGTTGCTGTTATCCTTCATGGATAAGCCTTCCTTAACCCCTGTGGCAGTTTAGTACAACTACATCCTATTTGTATTGATTGAAAATGACTTACAATTGAAGAAATAAACTAAAGTTTACTTTATATAAACTTTTTCTACGGTATGATATCCAAAGGATCATCTGAAATATGTGAGAGTGAAGATGGGTCTTGCAGATTGTCTCGGAAAATAAGCTTCTAGCTTACCAGGCTTAGGAATATATATATATATTTTTATTTTTTTTTTTCCGCTACATACAGAAGCTCAGCTTTGTTTGTACTGATCGCTGCTTTGCTTGTGAGCAGCTAGGTTCCAAAGTTTTGGGGTCATTATATTTATTCTTGACTTTCACTCTGAAATTTTATTGACTGTTCTGTTTCTGGACTGTTTGGGTTATTTCCTGTTGTCATAATTCCATTATCATCCATGATCTGTCAAAGCTATCACTGTGGTTATTGGAGAAAGTTTCATTTGACCTGCCTCCATCACAATGCCAGCCTCTAGTAAATAGGTCATGCACACAGTAAGCATTGGATAATACCCGATAACTGTTGTAAGCATCCAGCCCTTGGGAACAGCTCTTATATTTAACTAGAGAGGAATATGAAGATGAATTTAGGAAAATATATTAAGGCAACATTCCATTACTGGCCCACCATAATCTGTTATGTGAGCAGCTTCTCTCTATTCTTATTCTTTCTGATATTGCTGTCAAACTGCTGCTTAAAATTTTATTGCTGGTAAGGATCTATAGAGAGGGGATTTCTTCATCTTGAAGATATTAATCTCCTTTTCTGTACTGAAGTTATACAGGTGTATATATACACATATCTAAAGTGTTATATAGTATTTTAGAAGTTATATAATGCTGCATATATAATTTTTTTTTTACCCTTGAATTTCTCTGAACCAGATCTGGTAGGGAGCAGATCTGGCAGAATTGTCAAAAGTGATTGTATGCTGTCCCACTCACACCGGATTTCCTGAAGCACTTGTCATTATGACTTCTGGTGTCTCTTTCTTTGCACATTGCCCTTGAGCCTCCTTTCCTGATTTGGGTATGCTGATAATGAAGCTTTCATTTTGTCAAGTGATGCAGCCTCCTCATCTTGCAGGTAGTTGGTATGCACAGACTGTGGCAAACTTGTGCAGCCTTCTCCTGGTGGGGTAGAAGTGGTGAGGAAGCAGGTTTATCATTGATCATAGAATAAATAAATGATTTGGATTTGTAGGGAACTTGAAAGATTATTGTCCAACTGCCCCCTGCCATGGGCAAGGGCATCTTTCACTAGATCAGACTCTTCAAAGTCCCATCCAACCTGACTGTGAACACTTCAAATAGCAGGGTGGTTGGGCTAGATGCTCTTTAAAGGTCCCCTTCTAACTCAAACCATTCTATGATTCTTTGAGGAACCAGGTGCTGTTTCCTTTGTTTCCTGGCATTTAGAAGGATCTTTCTGGCAGATGAGTCTTTCTGTTCTTACCATAGATGAGCCTGGTAGATGACTGTTGAAGCTGTATATGCAAGTGTGATCCCCTGTGTGGCCCTGAGCCTGCAGTATGTCCAGATGCTCATGCTTGAAGAATTTTGGGGAAATGCCCAGCCATTGCCAGGTACTCTGGGTACATGACATCAGGCTCTCCCAGGAGGAATCCACATTGTTTTCAGGCAGGGCTGCCTGCCCACAGTGACCACATAGGGTAGCTGTGGTGGCATTGGCGTGTAGAGCCTGCTCCCTGCTCAAATGCCTCCTCCCTGGAGCAACAAGAGGTGTCATGCTGTTTTGATTGAGGCAACTGCATTTTTCTGAAACTGATTCTTTAGACAGTGTATGCCCTTTTAGGAGGAAAATGAATGTTGTTTAACTCTGTTTTTCCTTCTATTGCTACTTAAGGTAACAGTTTTCCTTTCATCTCTCTATACCTGTATTAAGAAATACATCCATCAAGACAGAATGAGAGCGGTGGTCAGGCTTATCCTCTGTCTGGTTTAATCTTGTAACAATGACTGCAAATTCAAGACCAAGCTATTTGCAGTCAGTGTATATATATTTTTTAGCCTGGTTTTCTGAGGAAATAGTGGTCTTGTGAAGGTGTGTCTTTTGCTCTTGCTCTTGATAATTAAACATTTTGACAAATTTCAGGTGCCTTTTTGAGATGGTTAGAAGCTTATATCCAATAAACGTACAAGTTTTCTGGCAGTAGGCAGCCTAGGCAGATGGAAAGATGCCTGCTGAAGAAGAAACCGCAGTCTGAACTTTTCTTACAACTTTGACACACATTGTTAGGAAACACTGGATTTTACTGGCTCAGTTGCTTATGAATCAACTTATACTGTGCATCTATCTTTTGACCATATCTCAAATTAGACTTACTTCCTCTTTGGATATTTTTGTAACAAGCTTCAATGTGGAGGAAGAGCAAGTATTTAGTCTGTTGCCCCAAATATCTTTATAATACTGCAGAAAGTACATGAAGAGAAAGGAAGGACTTAGAGGTTTTTTTTAAGCGATAATATATGAAGAATGGTATTAAAATAGATAACATTCTGCTTATGTAAATTCCCTTTTGTCAAAATATTTTAACTTTCTTTTTTTTTCTTTTATTAAATTTATCTTGTAATAACAATTCATTAGACACCATAAAGCTCTAGGATTCTTCTAGTTGCCTTTGTATAAAACTTGTTCTCTGAATGGAGAGTATTACTTGATAGGACACAAACTGAAAAAAATTAGACTTATTTCTGTATTCCTCCACTGTATTTGTTTTGCAGAAACAAGCTCTGTGTGACACTTTCAGTTAGCTAATAAATTTGCACACTGATAACTGTTGAATAAATTTTACAATTTTCTGTTGCTTCTTCATGCTGATTTGATTAATGATGTACCATCATCTTCCTTCATGTATAATGTATTTCCTGTCATGTGTTTGGAGCATACAGGAGAAAACACCTACACACTTTAGATATATGCATTATTTTTATCTTTGTGTACTGTCCATCCTTATTTTTGTGGAAAAAGTGCTGACTAAATGTACATTTTGAGAATGCGTGTAAGATTTGTTAGATTTGTGGAGAGGCAGTCCATATTTAAAATTTAAAATAAACTCAACCAAAACCACAAAAACAACCCACATGTTTTAGTAAAGCTTTCAAAATTTTTCTCCAGTGCTCTTTGTGCTTCTGATATTTTTTGACATTTTAGATTTTTAGAAAGTTTGCAGATGACATTTCTCTCTTTCAATTTACTAGGTTATGCTTATGTCAGTCATTGTTTTCTAGCTCTCTGTGTGTAGCTTTCTAGCAAAGATGTAGTGGTGATATCCACTAGGTTTCTCTAGCTGCAGCTGGAAAGCTGGGAGAGGTAGGATAGTGATAGTCATGGCTGCAGGATGTGTGTTCCAGTTCAGGTGGTGCCCATTGTATCCTGAGATTCGGTCTCAGCTGATCCTCAGGACCAGACTTGGAGCCTGCTGGATTCTGGCTTGCTCGTAAAGCCAATCTGAGGTCATAGCTGTTGTGCCTCAGATAAGCTGCAGGTAAAACAGACCAGGCAACTCTTTTATTAATCACCAAGAGGTGAAATCTGTAAAGCCTGTTAAGCACAACATGGTGATGAACTTTGTAGCTGCTACAGGTGTTGACACCAACCACTTCCTAAGGGTGCAGTGTTTATCTCATCTGCAGCTCTGATAAACAGTTAAAAGCTGTATAAGTTTACGGGGTTTGATCTGTTTATACTCACCTGCAGGGTGTACATTTATCTGGAGGCTTCAAGCTAGTTTGTTTTTCTTTATCTTATGATGTGTCAGTCCCTGGCCTTGGGCAAGGTTATGCTAGAAGCATTTGTGCTGTGCAAGGCTTGCACTAAACAGTGCTGCTGACCCTGGCATCTGTCCGAGCTGTTGTTGGCTCTGGTATGTCTATTTGGTTGTGCCCTGTACTTTGGACCCATGTGGCTCTGAGGAAGCTGTTCTCCACAGTATGAGTTCATCCTTACCTCCTCTGTGGTTTCTCACCACTAGTGCTTCCCTGAGCAAATGCTGCTGGAGCTTGGCTTGCATCAAATTGCTGCTGCCACTGGGTATCAGCTGTGGTGGTGTTTAGAATAGGTAACCTCCTTTCTTCTATGATGTGATGTCTCACTGGAAGTGCAGCATTGGCCACATACTTTTCATGTATTTATGTTTAAAAATCTATTCTCAAATATTTTTACTAGTGTCTGCTGAAGGTGAAATGTATAGTTCTTGCTTGTTTTACTGTCCCCTTTGCATCTGTGGAGAGGCATTAGGGTGATAACCCTCTTCTCTCTCATCTTTTGTTCCAAATTGGCATTGCCTTTGAAAAATCTCACTTCTGAGGGAACAGCAATGTAGTTCTAGCTTCAGTTCATGTTAGATATTTAGCTTAAAATCAATGTATGACAAATCTTAGATGACTTATAAAGACAAAGAATGTGATAGTCTTTTTAGCACACTGTCAGCACTAAATATTTTTACCATTCCCTTCACATTTCCATTAGCTCCTTAAATAGCTGAAGTTCACAGATTTGGATGAAATATAATATTTATGGCTGTGTTCCCTGCCTTTCAGTTTAGACTGCTGCTAGGAAGTTTTATTATAGTTACAAGTAAATGTGTTTTCAGGGGCTGCTCTTTGTTGTGAAGAACACTTTGTTTTCTCTTCTGTGAAAGGTGTGCATGTGTGTCCTGGGGTTTCTATGGTTTAGTTTTGTTTTTCTCTCCTCCACCAGACAAATGCATGCCTGTCCTTGTTACTTTCATTAATGGGTGTCATTGCTTTTGGATGTGGTGATTCAACATAGCTGCCAGTATAAGGAAGAGTCAAGCCATTATGTCTCCTCATTGTGCTAATAATAGTGATGTACCATTTTTTTCTGGCAGGCAATGCTGCTGCTAGTGGCAGCTTCAGGAGGCATCACTGGAAGGGCAGCAGGGTTGTTCAGAATCTCAGCTGTTTCCTCTAACTTTAGTATCTTTTCTCATACAGGTTAATTTTTCATCCATTGAGACTGAACCATTATTCTCATTGAAATAATTGCATATTTCTCACTGTGGTATCAACTAATTCCGATTTGAACTGTGGAAGAGGGGTAAAGGGGCTTTATTTATATATTTTGAAACCTAAAATCCAGCACAACAGTTTTTATGGTACCCTGGACAGAACATTACTCAAATTACAACTTGGGGACCACCAGGGTGAAGCAATATGTGGATGTGTACATCAGGATGTCCTACCAAAGTCACCTCAACTAACATGAAAATCTGCTTGTCTTCTCAACACCAAGGGAGCTTTCATATGATTGCCTTAACATGAGTGACATGGGAATTTTCCAGCCCTACTGGTTATGGAGGTTTTGAAGAATTCACAGTACCTGGAGCTCGATATGAAAGAGGAAATTCTTGTTCTCCTCAAAAATAACCAACCAAACAAAAAACCCAAAACTTTAGAGTCAAAGAAAATTGTGGGAAGTATTCTTAAAATGCTGGGTGTCAAGAAGGCAGGGACAACCTCTTTTCACTTGTGCCCTGTGATAGGCTGAGGGGCAGTGGATTCAATCTCAAGCACAGGAATTTCCACCTCCGCACGAGGAAGAACTTCTTTACTGTAAGCATTACAGAGTGCTGGAACAAACTCCCAAGAGAGATTGTGGAGTCTCCTTCTCTGGAGACTTTCAAGAACTGTCTGGATGCATTTCTGAGTGATCTGCCCTAGTTTTGGTCCTGCTCTGGCAGGGTGGTTGGACTCAATGATCTTTGGAGGTCCCTTCCAATCCCTACCATTATGGGCTTCTGTGATTCTGTGAAATGAAAGACAGTTGAAATCTGTCAGGTTATGACAAGGTCTACATCTTTTCTAGTTTAAAGATTTCTGATAAATGTTTTATGGACTTAGGATTTTGTTTCTTTAATGATTGCCAGTTATGCTAAAAAGTTGCTAATTTTGGTGGGGAGGGTCTGAAGCAAGCAAAGAAAATAACCTTGAAGTTAAGTACAACTTAATTGCTTCAGAAACAGCATCCCTATCTTTTCCCTGTGTAACTGCATGTGTGTAAAACTGCTAGGAAGTCAAAATGTCTCTTTACTTCATGTAGGAAAGCTGCTCATCCACCAGCTGTGAGGGGAAAGAGAAAACCAGGACACAGAGGGGAAGGCTCTGGTGTCAGTGTTTGTGTGGTAGAAGGCAGCAGCTTAAAGGACATACTGAGAATTACATGAAGCTAGGAGTGGACAGCCTGCCTCTGTACATGTATTTGGAGGTGGTGATTAGGAAACCAGGAGGTATCTGTTCTCTAGAAAGTTGCTGAAAGTTGCATACTGTTGCAGGAAGTTAGTATCTGACCATCAGCAAATAGATCTTTCAAGAAATTTGTGAAATGCTCTTTATAGAAGCTGTAGACCTGAGTGTAGGTGTTTTATTTTAGCCAAGGTCTTTGTGTCTGCTGTCAAAATGTTCCAGTGCTTGAGTGGGAGACAAGCAAAGGTTCCTTGACAAGATCCCTGCCAGAGCTTTGATTATTTCTATTCATTGAAAAGATGCAGAACTATAGTACTTGAAAATGGTAAATGCTGACAGTAAGAAATTAAAAGACTTCCTTTCTTATTTGGTATGGACATCTTATTGTTGAATACATCACATACAAGCACATCATGTTTTGATGCATTTACAAAAGCTCATGATAACTGTATCTTCTTTGATTGCATCATTATATGCTTAGGAAGTCTAAGTGTCAAACTGACTTTCTCTTAAATTGAGGTGGCCCCTGCCATTTAAAACTGATATATACCTACAGTGATGGGAAGCCTGGGGAAATAATAGAAGATTCCCTGATTTGCCTGATTTTTTTTTTTTCCTGAATATATTGTTCTCGTATTTCTCTAAAACAACAGTTATTTTTCATAATAACACAAAAAAAAGCCTCCTCCAGTCTAATTTTTTTCTTCCTACTCAGCAGCCATTCAGGACACTGAAAAAAGGAAATGAGGATATTTTGAAATAGGAGTACTTTGCATACATTATTTCCAAAAATAAACTTGTTTTTTAATGTTGACTTTTCCTATGGATATTAACAGTTAAGGAATATAATGGAACTGTCAAAGAAAACAAGATTTCCTTATATATAAATATAGATTTCCTCTCGCTGCAGTATGCTTTGGCAGATGCCATCTATTCTGGGGAAGTACCACGTATGCAGAGCACGCAAATGCAAAGAGAGTGGGTTCAGGGCAATCTGTCTCAAAATGAACAAGAGCACTGGGCATCTGTTGGTACATCTTAAAAGTGCATATATGCTTGATGTGTAAAGACTTGGTGTGTCTGTAAGAAAGTGAGCAATACTGTATGACCAGAAAGAGAACTATTTGATAACCTTCTTGGAGGATTGTCTGGTGATAACCATGGATTCAACCAGGCTGAATGAGAGGCTTTTGGCTGCTGTGGTGTTATGAGTTACAGCATTGCCTGCCATGTTATAAATGAGTACACAGAGAAGGGCTGTGCATGCTGTATACAGAGCTGTATTTTTCTTCCTGAGAATACTTGCTCAGATCATTCCCATCTTCTTTTATTCTTTCTTCTTGTCATTTCCTGTGGGTGTTGGTTGGCTTGGTTTTGAAGTTACATGGGAAACTTGAGGCATAAAACTGAAGATAAATTGCATATCTAATTCCCCTTTCCATCAAAGGACTGTAGTCCACTCAACTGATAAAGAACCTTTGGTGAATGTACTGATACAACACAAGATACAGGGAAAGAGCACTGACAATTACTGTATAGTTCTAATCGAACAGGCATAGGGAGAGCAACCCCACAAAGTTCTGGGGATATAGGGAATGTGTGATTTGGGATAATACTATTATATCAATTTATTCTGGCATCCTATTTTACTTTTTTGGATGTTTAATTCACTGCCAGTCAGCAGTAATCAAACCTTTGCCAAGTCTGTCCATCTGTCTGTAAACTATACAAAATGCAGTTGTACCTCTGTCATGTGTTGTGTGGGCATTTTGTGGCCTGAAAGGAGTTATGCTGTTTCTCTTCATCCAGTCAATCTCTTAAGTGCTCAAGTTTTGAGGGGGAATGTAGGTGCTTCAGGACTGCAAGAATGTGAACCAGAGCACTTAAAATGGCAATTTCCACCAAAAAAAAAAATAAAAATCCCAACAACAAACAAGCCATTACTTTTTTTTTTTTTTTTCCCAGTCAAATGCTTTGTGTTTCAAAGTATCTGAGATGAGCAACAACTTCTTTGTTGACTGACTGTTAAAATGAGGTCAGGTTAAATCTGTGTGGAATTCTAGGTCAGGTTAAACCTGCACTTAGACTTCTGTTTAATTTCTCTTTAGTATTTCAAGTGCACAATACCTTTAAGAAATATTTGCAAATGGAGGAATTTAAAGAAAAAAAAAAAGGGTTTATGTTCTCATACATGTCTGAGGGATTGCTAGAAATTTTCCAAAATGAATACTTTTTTATACCATTTGATATTTCCATCCAAATCTCAGTCAAATTATTTGAATATTTTCTCCTCTAATTATAATAGCAAGACATGTTGAAAAAGCATTTTTTTCCCCTACATTAAGACTGTTCAGAATGGTTTGATATGCCTCCATCTCCCTTTTTGTAGGAATCCATACAGTATTTCATCAACTTTACTGCATTTGAAGATTATCTGGAAGGATTACAAAACCTTCTCTAGTAAGATAAATATGAAATGTTGATCTCATTAACAGTAGGTTTTGATTGCTTGATCTTCATTGTAGGGAAAAATAATTATAGGGAAGATATTTTCCATTCCAGCTTCTTAATGTGTAGGTGTGTGTGCCTACGTGGTGTTACCTTCTCATGCAGGCTTATTTGTGTCTGCTTTTCTATTGCACGTGTTACAGTAAACCTGATAGTTAAATCTAAGTTAAGACCACCTCTTCTTACAAATCTAAAATGACAAATCTTCTTTTGCAAGTGCATGCAGGTGTTAGTAGAGTTGTAATAACTGTCAGGTTCAAAGCAAAGCTAGTAATTAAATCTTCTAGCCTACCATGTTAGAAATTTACTGTTTTCAGCATACAGTTTGTCCTATATTAGTATGAATGGATCTATTAAAATACTTTTTATCACTGTACTTTGAGCTTTTCTGTCTTCATGAAATCATGTAGCTGGTTTCTGTAGAAAGGCTTTAAAGAGCTTCCCACATCTTATCTGATAAAAAGAATCTTGTTGTCATGAACCAGCCAGATGACTAAATGTTCAGCTGTGGTAACCTGAATAATGCTTGCCAAAAGAAAATGATGTGAGATATGTAGACCTGAGGGAAGGAGAGGAAGGATTGTGGCAGGTGGTAGCTGCAGACTCTGCTCTAGGGAGTCTGTGGGAATTTTACCTTCTGGCTTGAATTACAGCAGAGCTAGGCTGGCACTGAACAGCAAGGAGCTTTACCCAAGACTCATATGCACTTTTTCCTCACTAAACTGCACATTTACATTCTGCTTAAGTGTTTCAGTATGTAACTCTATATAACTTCACTGGCATAGGGATCAGAGGACTTCAGTTTGGTTGTGACCTGTAAAGACCTGGCATGGCAGAATTTTCCTTTGACGAGTATGCCCTTGGCTGCTGTGGGAACTATCACTGCGGATGGATCTCCTCTTTCACCCTGTGGCTCTTCCCTCTTTCTGCAGGAGTGTCAGTTCAGGATTGTATGAAATGTAGCCTCCTGTCAAGGCTAAGAAGGCTGGTGAGGACATCACATTTTCCATAATCACACATTGTCACCACTATACTAAAGGTGAGAATCCAAAGATTAAATTCCTTCTTGTGCATATAACTTGTCAAACTTCATTCTTTTTCTTGTGTCCTTTGGTCTGTCCTTTTGTTCTTGGGCCCTGTGGCTGGTGGGCTGTGAGCTGCATCATCGGCTCTGACAGGATGAAGTGGAGGGAGATGAGTTTCACAGCCATTTATGCCTCCTAGCTACTCTTGGATGACACAAAAAACAGATGAACCATGGGCTGTCACACATATAGAGCAGATTCCACAGCCTTTTTCTGATGCATCTGCCACTGGTCCTGTGCTGAACCTGCTATAGGTTTCCTGATTCTGCCTGTCAGCTTGTGGCTCTGTACAATAGAGCTTTTCAGTTGGGAAAACCATTACAACACATGAGCAAAAGCATTCTGGGTGAATAGAACAGCAGGTGACTGTGACATATAAACAAGTAGATATCTGTGGGAAATAAGCTGGCAATAAAGATGTTCCAGGACTGGGCCTAGACCAGACACCACTTAATAGTTTCCTTTGTAAGACAGAAGCACACCTCCCCCCAAAAAAAAACAAACCTACAATGGTGTTTGCCAGTCTGTAATTCCCAGCTCTTAATAACTGAACAGTCACAAAGACTGTCAGGATGCTGGCTAATTGAGGAAGAGCCTCTTGGGAAAGCCTTGTGTGGGAGGGGAGATAAGAGGTTTGTCTGGCTCTGTGTAGAGCTTAACCTGGTAGCTGGGTATCTCCCAGGAAATGTCAGAGAGGAGGAATGAAATTTTGAGTTCGAATAAGGAGAGAGGGGCTTGAATAGGGGGTAAATCTGTGAGGCTCCTCTGTGGAGAGAATAACTGATTTATTTTTTTTTTTTGTGGCTGGAAGAGATTGCCCAGGATCAAATAGGAGACAACACAACTGCTGCTGATAAAAAGGGACATGTTTCCTCGGGACTCCTCCTGCTCTTGAAAGAAAGAAGAGGGCCCCAGGAAGGCAGTGCTGGTGGAGTGGTTAGTGAAGTGCTGAGTGAGATGCTGGCAAGGGCAAGATTTTAAGAGGAAGAAAGAGGTCAGGAGATGCCTGAGTTGGATGAAGCTGATGCAATGGCTGAGAGTACTAGCCAGGATGAGTTTTGTGCTAAGGAAGAAGGGCTGGCAGAAAATCTGGCAGAAAATCTGGAAAACATCTGTGGTAGAGCTGTAGGAAAGGAGTTTGTAGGCAGCTTAAACACTAACCATACTCAGCATGAGAAGGGACTGAGCATTTTAGCTGCCTTGACAAGAAGGTCTAACTTTCTTTTACTTTCCTTTTTTATTTTTTATCTTTCTCCTACTCCCATTTAGAGAGTGGGAGGCATAACTAGAACCACTGTCTGAAGATCTAAATGGAAAGAAGGTGAACAGCTGCAGATCTTCAAACCAGTAAACCAGTAAATTTCCCTTCCCACCATCAGAGAAAATGGTGGATCTTTTCAGCTGTCCAGCTCAAGGCAGGTCATATGCCCTGGCAGTATTGTCAGCAATGTACAAGTTACTTGTCTTGCTTTCAGCGTACCTGGGAAATAGGTAATAATTTGCGGTGTTCACCTTCTGATGTTAAGCTACAAGAAGCTGTTTTGTTACTTTACAAGTAGATATACTGTAAGGAAATTAGATTTTTTTGGTCATGTTTTTCTTACCAAAATGTCAAGAGAACGTAGGAAGAGGGACATAACAATTTTTTTTGTCAGATTTTGTAATTTTCAAGCAAGATTTGTGGCAAAGCAGCCATAGGAGGGGAAGGTTAAAGCGAGGAGGATGTGCAAGGAGGGAGGAGGGAACCTCCTTTGGTGACATAACTGTTCGGCGAGTAACTGATCAGCAGTCTGAAATGTTACAGTGTGCATATATATGAACTTGTTCAAGTAAAGGTTGCCTGAGCTGTCAGGACATTCCTGACTAGTGGTTTTGGTTGTTATGTGTTTTGGTTTTTATTTTTCCCCTAAAAGTATGGTAGGTATTTTTTCCATATCACATTTCTTTCTAAATGGAAATCAGAGACAGGAGGAAGACAATATTGCAGGAATTAAATACTTGTATTTAACAGTTCCAAAGGTTAATGCATGTTTCAGTAATTACAAGTATTTTTAACTAACATATTATTTAAAACTTAAGATGAATAAGGAAGACCAGAATCTTGTGTGTTTGTCAATGAATTAATTTCAAGCTGAGTTTTTTGTGGATTTGGTAATGATGGACAGATTTATGTTAAAAATCAACATACTTAGTTTGAGGATGTAAGCTTTCTGAATATTCATTAGAAAGGAATGGAGCTGATAATTTCAGTCTCATGAATGACACTGCTGGATAAATCTGAAAATGGGAAATAGCTTGAAGTTAAAGTAGGACTTCTGCCAGTTGCTGTGTTCTGAATTCCTTTTCTTTCTTGGCATCTCAGCACATTTATTGAAATGCTCTGCCTACAGAATGATTATGCTCAAAGTGGTAGGCTTTGCATGTGCTTTTGTATATATGTGTTCCTAGTACAGCTTCAAGAAATTCTTTAAGTGCATGGAAAGTTGTTGTAATTCACTGTTGGTTTTGTACATCACAAGTCCCTGAGCCTAGTGCTGGATACAGTCTGTGATCCTTCAGTGTGTTTTCCTGAAGTTCTGGATCATGTGGACTGCAGCTATGTGAGATGATAGTAAAATGTATATTTTTATTTTTCTTTTTTTTTTTAGGCTTGGAAATCCATTGCATTAAAAAAAAAAAATAAAAAAATTAAAAATCTCTTGTGTGATGGAATTGATTTTCCCAAGCTCCTAAGTACCAACTGAGCCAGTAAGTGTAGAGAATAGAAAACAATTAAGAGGGGAATTTTGTATTTCCTCACTAAGACCACTTGTGCCATCACACAATTTTAACTGGCCATTGGCAGAATGGAGCTGATAGTTCCGGTTTTAAATAGTCAATCTAAATAAAGTCTGACCCTTACTTTTGTTCTTCAGGCTTGTCCAACACTACCTTGAGCCAAATTCCTAGACTGATTGGTGCTTTCTCATGGGATCCCTGTTACTGACAAAGGAGAGATTGTTGTGGTAGGCATTTGCTTTGACTGTCTTGACAACACTTGGCCTGGACACAGACAGATGCAGTTTCCAATGCAGCCGCTCTTTCATAGAACTGTTCTGGCAACAGGAGTTCGCTCTGTGTGTAACTGTGCCTGGGAGATGGGTTTTATATTCCCTGGAACTGCTGTTGCGTTCCTTCATAAAAATCAAAACCACATAGCCCAAATTACTACAGAGGAGAGAATTTGTCAAAGTTTGGGTTTAATTATGGAGCTCTAGAATGAAAAGGGTTGGTTCCTTAACAATTAAATATAGGAAAACAACAGAATCTTCATTCTAGTTAACTTCCTAGTCCAAGGTGCAAAGAAAAATACATGTTTTGGCACAGTTCAATAACTCTCTTCAAAGCATGGTTTTATGGTACTTCCTAACAAGGGTTCACTAGGCTTTAGCTTAATGTCATACAATACTAAATTTTCAAACAGCAGTAAATCTGTACTCCAAATACAGAAATGAGATAATAAAGTGATTTCTTTTTCTGGCATGGCTACAGTTCTATATGTACTCTATGGCAAATTGAAAAAAAAACCCAGCACATGTTTATCTTTCTGTCTTGTAGAAGGCAGTAAAATTCTGTTCAAATAATTATAGTTTATCGAGTTCTCTGTGGTTTGGAAAAAAATTATCCTGTAAATATCACTACAGCTGAAACTGCTGCATTATGCTTACTCTAATACATGGCTGTGTGCAGAAATAGTGACATTTTGAGATTCATTGGCCTGAGCTTGTGATTTGCTGTTGGTAGCTTTCCATTTTCCCTAACAATGACACTTTTGCATACATGCATCTTCTGGAAATAGTATTGAAGAGTCGTATACATACAGACTGGCAGATCTTTTTTTAAAAAAATAAAAAATCATTTGAGACTAATGTTCTTGGTTTAAGTATCAAAGTGTAATGGTGTTCGTGTTTGACTTTTTCTGATCAGAGGAAGAACCTCTTGTGAAGAAAGTATAGTCATTCCCTTAGCAGCTTGAATTGAGGTATTGAGGTTTCAATGTAACAAGCTGTATGCTTGCTTTGAGTAACGTGTTTTATTGTAGAGAAGTACTGTTTAATAAGCTGTTTCTCTGCTCCCTTTTTTAGTACTAGGTGGAAAAAAAAAAATAAAATTTTTTGTCCCACCTTTTTTATAAGCAGAAAAATAAAATGGGGGAAAAAAAGGAAGAGGTGAAATTTAAACCCCAAATGTCTGATATTGTTTTCTATTTTCCTACAGCTTCATTGCTTCTTTTCTATTTTAACTGGTTGATTAAAAATAGGATTTAAATACACAGAATTGGAAAGGATTTCTTGGGTCCTTCATTGTTTGGACCGTAGATGTGATCAGTATTTTTGCTCCCCCTACTTTTGGAAAGCTGTAATAGAAACATATAATGCATCTCTGATACTTAGAAACTTGAAGAAAGTTTCTATAATAGATATAATAGCATGTTTATATGTGTCTGTCCTTGTGGTTGATAAATGTCTTTTTAGCTTGAGTAATTCGTATCAGGTTGTGTAATATACATTACTGTACATCATGTGTATTCAGGGAGTGGCCGTATCTCTCCCTGATCTCCATGTGCAAGGCTAAATAAACCAAGGTCCATTAGCCTCCTTCGCTAAGATCAGCTCCCACACCTTCACGAATTTCACCTTTTTTCCTCCATGTTCTCACTGGCAGTGCAGCTTTTTGTTGCTTGTCTGGTTAGTTTTCTGCTGAGATATTCCTAAAGATCCGCAAACCTCTCCAGGCACCAGATCCCATTTTATGAAATCCAAATGGAAAAGTGTACATCAAGTACGCTCAGGACCTCTGTCCAGTCTCCCAGAAATGCATGCAGACCTGGCCATTCTTTTTTCTTAAAGAAGTTAAAACCTCAGTTTAGTGTCATTGTTCTGGCAAATGTGAAAGAACTGTGGACTTCTATGATCTTTTTGTGGACTTGTGTGACTGATCAGTGTGAGAGCAGCTCTGACATATTGTGCACAGTCATAGTTGAAAAGTGCCTTGAGTTTTTGAATCTTTCTGCTGCCCACTAGCCCTATTTCACTGAAATGGCTCTGGAGGGTTACTGAAATGGAGCGTATCCTGGCAGAGGTCTGTACTGGAAAATATTTGTGGTGTACAGATGATTATGAGGTATTCCTGTAATGAAGAAGAACATACCATACATAGCTCAATCTATTAACACAAAGAGGAGTGTTGACCTCTGATTTTATTCATCTATCAGGTAAAAGCCTACCACTCCTGTCAGTGTGATAGTGAACATAGTGGTAGAACTCACTGATCTTTCCCTGGCATGTAGAGAAAGTCTTTTGCATCTTGTTCTTTGAGATGCTTTCATAGATGGAGCTTGATCCTGCTCATTAGAAGGGAGAGAAGGGAGCAGATGGGGAAAGTTGGAGTTTGCCAGGAAGAGGCAAAATTCTTCTCTAATGATTTAGTGTTGGCTTGAAATTGTGGGGCTTTCTTGAGGGATTGTTTATTTCTGTCTCATTGTTTATAACCTTAAAATAGTTATAATGTTTCATTTCACTGTGGAAGGAAGCAATCAAAATATTTTGGCTTTGCTTCAAATAAAGAGAATGTTTTCTAAGTAGCTGTCTGGAACCCTAATGGCAGCTGAGACCTCTAGAACCGAGTCAGTGTACCATAATTTATTGCGAAGTGTGCAGGGAGGATGATCTAGCTCTAGTAACACATAACAAAATAATAATGTTAATAAGGAATGTCTTGTAGCAGTAGCCGAAGGTACTGAGGCAAGCTGTACAACGTAGATGTTTTTGGCTTTTGATAGCAAAAATGAAATTTAGTAAAGATGTAAATATAACCTGCCCACAAAAGTTGCATAGTGTTTTTTCAGTCTGTGACAAGGAAGAACTGTTCTGCAGAAGTGATGAACTGATTCTGTTGCGACAGCCACATAGTGAAGTTTGAGTTTTTTTAATATAACTAATATGGGGGGGGGGGGGTAATTATAATTAATGAAACAGGATGTAAAGTTAAACATATTTATTGACTTTAGTAAAAAAAATCTCACACGATAGCAAAAAAAAAGTTTGAAAGTAGGAAATTACTTCTTAGTAAGAAAAATTTAAAAAAGTAAATTCTATCTGCTCACTCCAGAGCCATCTGTATTCCTTTGTTTGCCTGGTTACTTACATGTGCAGTTCAGTGGCTTGCTCAGAGAAATATGGGGTGCTTCTAAAAAGGCAAGGGCTTCTCAGTCTTCAAGTTTTTTTATTACTTAGTTCTGAATGTCTCACCACAAAGGAACTTAGCATCCTATTGAAATAAATAGCTGTAGGTTGCATTTCTGAGGAATTATTTAAAATAATGGAGGTTTTTTGTTATTGCTGGTTTGCTTTGTTCTTGTGTGCATGTTTGTTGTTGTTATTTTGCTATGGCTTGTTTTGGTTGTGGTTTGTTTTTGTTTTGTTTCTTTTTTTTTAACCTAGAATAAGTTTCTAGTAAATTCAGATTGAATAAGATGTTCTGGGGTTGTACCATACCCCAGAACCTGAGTGGGAGTTATTTCTCCCCTTCTTTTACAGTGTCTAGAACCAAAATCTGTGCATGTTACGATGTTTATGTGAAATTGGCTTCTGAATTTTTTGTTCCAGGTTCTGTATAACTGGCTGCTTTTCTATTGGTGGAATTACAAGAGTCAGACGTGTTGGGGATAGCTTTGGTGTTCGTGGTTTGTTTTTGTGTGGGTGGTGTGTTTTGGGTTTTTTTTGATTTGGTTTGGTTTTGGTGGTTTTTTTTGTGTTGTGTTTTTTTTTTTTTAGTTCAGTGAGTGAGAAGGGAGAAGAGGACACTGACTAAAGCAGTTGTATAAAACAACAGGGAAAGCAGTAGGATTCCAGTACTTAAATGTTCTGGAATGTACTGGCAATGTACAAAGTAGGGAAGGAGGCACAAGTCAAGACACTTGTCTGCTTTTGTGTGTTTTGTACTTCATAGAGAAAAATTAGGCAACCACTGCATACCAGTGCTTTTAGCAATCATCTCTTGTGCAAAAGGGTCTAGTAGCTGCATAACAAATTCTCTTCCTGAACTTTCACAAGCAGTACTTCTACTTTTTCTGTCTTTTGAATGCAGCTTACACAAATTCATTACAGCGGTACTTGAGAAATTTTCTTTACCCTTCCTAGATTCAAACATTACAGTGGGGTCTCTAATTTTTATCTCTGTTTAGTTTTTTAGTCTCCTGCTAGTATTTTGATACCAACAGGGATTGATAGCTCTCTCTGTGTTTGCTGTCATCTCAGTATTACTGAATCTTCCCTCAATCACCAATAGCTAGAAATTAAGCTCTTCCTTCCTTTTGCTTTAATTCTGGCTTGCTTCCTGCCTTTCTAAATCCAGTTTCACTTTACTATAAAATTTGCAGGTTGGCTTGAAACCATCCTGATATGTGGGAATGAGGCTGCTGAAAAGCAGTTATAAGGTACCTGTCAACTTCATCCCTTTCCGTTGCCACAGTGGTAAAAGGCTGATTTACAGCTTGCCATGTTAATCAATAGTCTTAATCTCTGCCATAATTTTGAGATGCTAGTTCCCATTTCTGTAAAAACTAGAGCTCAGGCCTTGAGGAGCAGGTTGGTGGCTGGGCTGTCACAGGCACAAGCTGAGCTGCACAACTGAAGTAGTTTTCTTGGAGGCTGTGGAAGGGACTTCTCCAGGAACTTGGAGCCCTCTCAAACCTCACCTCTTGTTGTTCCAAGCACAACACCCACTTTTAAACTATGCTTTCTTTAACCAAAACATAAAGCCAATATCCCCCAAAGAAAACATTTAGTTTAGAGTGTTAGCAGAGAAGGCAAGAGAAGAGTACAAACTGTCTGTGATGGAGGATAATTATATTGCCTTATGCACTACATACCACTTTGACTGCTTTTTTCATCTGCAAAGTCTTTGACCACTGCTGGCATTGCAGCAACCCAGGCTGCCTGGTTATTTCAGGTCACCAGAAAGTACTAGTGCATTCTTCTCAACACAATTTAGGTGATTCAAATCTATGGTAAGAAATTAAGACCAGTTTGTCACTCAGTATTGAAGTGTTGTGCTCAAGTGAAAGAGCCTGTGTTGTTGACCAGTGCCTGGGGCAAGGGGTGTCTGCTCAGTAGCCCAAATCCTTGCTCTAGTGCTGTTTTTGTGTGACCATGATTCATTCCTTACTATATTGCTTTGGGATTAACTTTTTTATCTACTGATTAATATTTTTGTCACTTGTAAAAATGCCTGATAAAAAAGGTTACTTTTATTTATATGCTAACAACCTTATAGAAGACCCATGTGGTCACCTTATGCTTTATATGCTTTTTAATATCTTATATTTGGATGTTTCCTAGTCTGCAGGTCCTTCTCATTTTCACTCTTTTGTAGACTTCCGTTAGTGGGGTTTTGGTATTTTGTTCTTTTAAAGTATAGACAGATTACAAATGTGCTGGTAGTTACTGACCTGGTTGCTTTGTCAGTCATATTCCTAAACTCCCCATTAACTCATATGCATGACTTCAGGGACTTAAAGCTGATGTAGCATTGCCTTGGCTTATAGCTGGTGCAGTAATTCTGGTGTAAAACCTCCTTATTTTCCATTTAGAACTGAGAATGGTGTGGATGAAAGAAACTCTGAATTTCGCATCTTCTATTACATTGTAGGGTCTTACCTACACTGCTCTGGGCTTTCTCACTTAAGTGCGCTCTGGAGGCCATCAAGCACCTCTGTTAAAGTTGTGATGCTTTTGCTTCCATTTGTGCTGACTGGTGTAAAGCAGATGCACTGCCCTTGGGTGCATGTGCATGACTCCAGTGTTTAAACAAATGGCTTCTTCCAGTTCTTCTGGAGAAGCAGCAGCCAGCTACTGCGCTCCTCCATTGTTTGCTTTTTAAGTAGCTCTGCTTTGCTCTTGAATCTATTCTATTAGTTTCCTGCTGGAAAGAAACTAAAGGGCTGCTGTTGCCAATTAACTAGGGCAAAATACTGTATTAGTAGACAATGTAGGTTAACCAAGGATTTCAGGAAAAGAAATGGGGGATACATTTGGTAGTTAAACATTTGTTCTTCTGGGGGTTCTTTTCACTAAATATAGGGTAGGAATTAAAAGACATTCCAGGATTAAGTTCCTTCCCTCTATGTAGAGTTCTTAGCTTCTAGCCAAGCACTTACTGTCCTTTGACAAAAAAAAAAATCCAGACAATTACTTCAGGCCTGTGACACAGCTTACCCATGTAATAGACTATCTTTAGGAACATTAATAACCATACTTTAAATGAAATTTCTATTCTTGGCCTCCTAGATTGCTAGGTACAATAAAGTCAACCAAAAGAGAGCAATCAGATTAAGTTTGTTACTAGGAATATCTGAAAACAAACACAAAAGCTAATTTTAAGCAGTGGGATGCAAGCCATGTTTAGTTTAGAACCTCTGGCACAATTCCTTTCCAAATATCTCTCTTTTAAACTAGTATGTCAGACCACTATGGCTGCTTTTTCATGGTCTTCTTAACATAAAGCACTGTGGTTACCATTGAAGTAAATAGGAAGAAGCAACAATAACAGAACTTACCAAAAAAGATTAATTTCTTAGTACAGTGGATCCCCTTTAAAGAGGGGAGTAAGTCTCAAGAGCTGGGTGGGTGGTGTGTGTGTACCGTGTTACTTGGCTGGGACCACAATGAACAACTTCATCTTTCATCTTCCCAGAAGCTGCAGTGAGGGCAGGCTTCTGTGGTTTGTCTTGTTTGATTTGGGAGAGCATGAGTTGAACTTGGAAAGATTCCTGTGATCTAAAATATTCAACGTGTGGCCTCTGTGTAAAATACCTATAACTACTGTTTTTTAATTTTGCCTTTTTAATAACTTTTTTCCAGTAGAATTTTGTTTTATTAAGGCTTTTCTGCTTTAATTTTTAACATTGAAATAATGCTAAATGTCTCACATGATTGCTTCAGCCTTTTTAGGCTGCATACAAAAAGGACGAAGCTACAGCTCAGAAAAATACTGTTTCAAGATACTTCCTGACACTAAGATAGGTGTAGAGAAAATAGTTGTCCACTAAATTGACCTACTCATCGGTTTTGAGGCAGCGAATTTAGTACCAAAGCTATTAATATTACTTGAATTGTTCTATAACTTTGTGGTGTTAACTTCTGGAACCTGTGGTTCACTGCAGTGTGTACTATGCAAACAGAAAAGTAGTAGTAAAATCTTTTTTCCTACAGAGGAGTTTCAGTTTGGGAGTAATGCTTACCCTATACTGGGTATTTTACAGGAGCAACACCTTACCTAGTGTTTAAGGTAGTTGCTTGATTACTGTTAATAAACTGGCTGTTACAGTGCAGAGCAACCATCTGAGTATCTGTCAAGCTCCCAAAAAGTGTTTTTCAGACATGACTGATGTCCAAGGTAACAGGCTCAACCTGGATGTTTTACACAGGAAAAGCATGTCTTCAAAGAGCCATTTTTGTCTGACAAACTTCAGTCACCTTTTAGATAATGGACTCTTCCCTTGGACTTGCAGAAGGAGCTCATTTTATTAAGTGACTTAGCGAATATATTGTATATATCAATGCTTTAAATATAAGCATCACTGCTTTATTCTATTTCGTTCTTTGGAAAGTAAAATGACTTAATTCTGTTAATGCTAACTTCCTTTAAAAAATGTCAAGACTTACTGAAGAAAGCTCTTCATTTGACTGCTAGGCTTTAAAACTTTTTCAATATAAACATCTAGAATGATGACCACAAACTTAAGCTACCCTAGAAATTTTTCCTCCTTGCCAGAATGTGTATGCAAATTTCCCTCACTTTATGCTGCATGCCAGATCTCTCTGCTGTGAAACTGCAGAGACCCCTCTGCGCAGCATGCTCTCTGCTAGTAAGCAGTGCTGCAACCCACCAGAAGCATGTCTCAGCATCCTTTGTGCCCACACTCACAAGCAGGTAGGAGTCACAGGCTGGGCAGAATGCAGGTGGTATGTAGAGAACTACAAACCAAAACCACTCCTATGAATGTGCAGCATGGAATATGCCCAATGCACCTGATCTGAGTACTTATTCCAATGTGTGTGTTAATTTGGGGAAGTCATTAATATGGTCTACTAAGAGGCAACACAAATGTTAGCAGGCAATTACTATCTTGTGAGTAGTCTCTTCACTACATAGCAAACTCAAGTACTCTGATCACACTGGGTGTTTTTGCATTGCTTCATGGTTAACAGAGTCCATCCTTCTTTAGCAGGATGAATTATCTGTGTATATTTAAGGTGTAAAGGGCTGATTTGAATACCTTCGGTTTTCCCTTTTTAACAAGACAGTGACATGGAAGGCAGCATGCCTTTAAATTTTTATTTATATTTTTGTTGCAGTTTACATCAGCTATGCTAATACCATGTTAGTAAATAATTTAAATGTGTTTTTTTAGTATCTTATTCTATATTGAGTTGATATTTTCATTTAATATTTTTCAATATCTGTTCTGTTTGGGTTACTCAAAAGCCTAGTCCCTTCATAATATTAAAGGTTTTTTTTTAAAAAGTCCTGATTAGCTCCATAATGTCATTACTAAATTAATCAATTTTCAGGGAAAGCCATTTACAGATGTAGAACCACCACTAGTTTGTTCTTAAGGTTTTGTAACAAATGAGTAAAGAAAAACTATAGTTCAAGCTCCAAAAACATCTTCATTTACTACAATTAATCAATGGCTAAAAGGAGAAAACTGTATAAAAACTAGAAGTAATAAACCAAGGCCCAACACCTATTGATTTTTAAGAGCTGTACTCAAGTGTACAAAGCGATATGGAGAAAATCCCAACAGCATTCTCCTGCATGTGTTCTCAAAACCAAAGTTCTGTGATGTATCCATACTTGCTATCTAGACAACTGTAGTGCGGGGAGCCCTGAGGGGAGTGTTTTGCTGTGGTCAGTGCACTCTTTCCTTTCTTTGTGCTTTCTGCTGTCTCTGCATGCCCTTAATGCTTCAGCCTTCAGTTCTGGACTTTCTACCTTGGCTTTTACAGAGGTGCTACACAAGGTCTTTGCTGCATGCAGATGGGTGCTACAGCACAGTCACTTTCCGCAGTAAACTGGTACATGCGTTATACGTGTCTTACACTGCAAATGTTAAATATGGGCAGAGGGGGAAAAACCCCACCAGTAACACCAAACCAGGAAGCATTTCTATGCAACAGTAATATTACTGGGGATGAGAACTGGGCCTGATGTTGAGACTAATACATCACACCTCTGAAAATACTGCTAATGCTGATTCTCACTCTGCGTGAGAAGGAAAAGATGCGCTCAGGCAGCTAATGTACTGCTCATCCACCCACTGGCCTATGTGATGTGGTAGGCATCAGCTGATGTGTCTGAGGCACAACTAAACTGTCTGAGCTGCTCACTTATGCACTAAGTTTGAGGCAGAAGAGGTTAGTAGTTTCTTACAACTCAGATAATGTAATCACTAGATCCTCCTATTTTTGGTGTATGCAGTATTAGTGGTTCTCATTATAAGATAACATGGTATTTTATTAAAGATCATGGAATGATAGGGGCTGGAAGGGAACTCTGGATGTCATCTAGTCTAACCCCCCTGCCAAGGCGGGTTCATCTAGGGCAGGCCACACAGGATTATATCCAGGTGGATTTTGAATGTCTCCAGAGATGGGGAATCTACCACCTTTCTGGGCAGCCTAATGCTTCATCACCCTCAAAGTAAGTTTTTCCTTATGTTTAGATAGAACTTCCTACATTCAAGCTTGTGTCTGTAACCTCTTGTCCTGTCACTGTGCACCACAGAAACAAAACTGGTCCTTTCCTACTGATAACCACCCTTTATTTATAGACATTGATAAGTTTCCCCCTCAATCTTCTCTTTTCCAGACTAAGACCCAAATGTCTTCTTCAAGGTCTGTGCTAAATGACTTGACTGGACCATTAACAAGAAGGGAGGAAGAAACCAAACTAAATTATACATCTGCTTCTAATCACAGTGTTATCAAAGTGTTATTACACAGTAAGAATCTGTAAGTTCCCCAGCCCATGTGAATGGCAGGTCTGTGTCCAGACACATGCTGGTTGTACGTCCTATCAGGACATGGAGATAAGTTGTTGGAACTTGTAATTCTATCATGTACAAAAGGAATCTTGGAAGTAGACACCTCATTCACCAAGCTAGCATGGCTGGGATACTAACATAAACCAAAACAAACATAATTAAATTGCGTAACATTGTACTTAAAGACAAACTTCTCCCAGAGAGAAGAGGAAAACTTGTTCCAAGTCATTTTCCTTTTAAGACACCCTGACCTCTCCTGTTTGGCTGACCTGGGCTATCCTCCCATGGAAACTCTGTAGTGGAGGTGAGACTGATGAATTGGATTGTGATGCAGAAGGTGTGATGGAAAAAGGACAGGCTGCTTCAAGCAGGAGATAATTGGAGCAACAGTATTATGTGTAGGAAAGGAGATAAGACAAAGAAAATAAAACTTTTAGGGAGGATGCAGGGAAATAATAAATTGGACTTGAACAATGTGCTGAGAGAGATTTGAATCCATAGTCAAGTTTGTAAGGCCAGGAATTTTGGTTTAATATGTCCTAGCTGATAGGTGTAAATTTCAGCATGTGAAGCATCAGATGATATGAAAGTCAGACGATTTGGTGAGAGATGCAGGAATTCTCAAATCTTTTCTTCTGATATCTATTTTAAAATTTGATTTGTTGTCAGGAGACAGAATTCTTCCAGCCAGATGTGGTGGTTTTTTATTTTGTGTGTTTTATTATCATTATTGTTGGTTTTATTTTTTTTATTTCCTTGTGTTTGTGGATTTTTTTTTTATTATTATTATTTTTTAAAATCTTTGACTGAGATGCCTGGTATTAGACACACAATCTCTCTCAGAAAGCTTTCAAGATCAGTTTTCTGCTCACTGAGTAGGTAATGTAGGCAGTTAACTTAGAAATATGCTTCTATAGACACCAACAATAGGGTGACTAATTGGGTATACTAAATCCCATCCCAAATTTCTCCTTATGCTTAGTCCAGTGAGCTCTGCTGTTAGTATACAAGTGGCAGACAGCAAGAGGGTTTGTGGTGGTTTTTTTCAATCACATGCACTTTGTCTTTTAGTCTGAGACTTTTAATGCACAATGGAAGTAGAGCACTGGGCAGTGCACCAAGCATGCATTTTGCCATAGTTGCAAGTTGATTTCCTTTTGACTTGTGGAAATGAAAGAATTGCTACAAGTGTTTCAATCAGAACTAGATGTCCAATTCCCTTGCTCATATTTGCATTTTCTCAGTAATTTTGTGTAGCTTTAAATATGGTTTATATCAGCAAGCTTTCACAGCTTTTCTCCCCCCTCAAAGGAAATACCCACAGAGCTCAAGCTTGGTCTTATTTGGGCTTTGTGTAAACATAGCTTTTCGTTTTCTGAGAGTCAACTGCGGAGAAGGAAAAACCTTGTGGTGTTTTAAAGTTTCAAATGGCTTCTCCTTAGTGATTTGTTATTGTGGAGTCAGCTCAGAAGACACTAATTCATCAGTTCCTTGTAAGCAGAGAGGAGGAAAAGAATAGGAGGAAGCAAGGAAAGGCATGGAAAGAGGGGGAGAGTTGGGGAAGAGAAAATGAAAACATAAGAAAATGTAAGGCATGTGATGAAAGGCATAGCAAAGCAGTTGTTTTTTGACTGGGTCGTTTGAGTTTCTGGAAAATAATAGAAGTTGTTACCCCAGAAAGCAGAGGAATTTTCAGTGCCCCTGTTATTACTGTGGCTTTCACATAATTAATTTGTGAGTGACTTCTCACTGACAGATAGGGTTCAGGGGGTGCTGCAACTGCAAGCTGCTTGCTCAGCTTACAACTGGCTTTGGTTAAGACCAGTCTCTTTTAGGTTGGCATCATCTTACCTCACTTTAAGATCTCTTGCAGATGTTGAAGACTGTCAGACCTGGGCTCCTTTCATTGTGGGTGAGTTAGGACCAGCTAGAGGACAAGACATATGGGTGAAAATTAGCCTAAGGTTTAAGGTCGTTTAAATGCAGGTGTCTTCTGGGTTACCACCTGCAGTCAGCAGTAGAGCTCTAGTCAGTATGTCCAGCAGAACTGCCAATAATCAGCACACTGTAAAGTAAGCACCTACAGCCCATTACTATAATAGGAGCTCATAGCTGGAAAACATGAAATTACTTAACCATGCTAATTTGAAGTAGGACTTAAGTATTTTGAACTGCCTGCCTTAGCTGCTGAACACTAGCTGTGTAGCCCTTGGTGTGACCATAGTTTTGAGTATGAATTCTGTTCACAAAGATGGTGGCTACAAGGTGCAGAATACTCTGTAAATCTGAAAACTTAGTAACCATCAGCTTTCTTCCAGTAGAAGCAAAAATCTGGAAAACAAGAAATCTGTCAGCCAAGAAACTGAGTTTGACTCTTTCTGATTTTGTCTTCTGATAACCAAAAAACACAAGTCAACAGGATGTTGCTTTCATACTCTGTAAGTCTCCTGGCCATTTCTGGCATTTGCTGAAATGGTTATTCATATTACAACTCCTTTCAAGAGTTATTGCACTGCTTTGGCTTTATTCAACTGTCAGTGGAGAGGGAGAGTTTGGGTTTTGTTTTCCTAAACTCCTGTTCCTTTGGTCATGATGCCCATGTTGTTTTGATCTGTGCTTGTTCTCAGTCTCACTATTATTTCAATCATGTAGTCTTGGTCTGGTTTAAAAATATTTCCTAGATTGTGTGCAGTGGATTTTCCTGTCTCTAAAACACTTACAGAACTTAAACATTTCAACTGGTAATGATTTAACCTATAGTCTTCCATAGTGGTTGTCACAGTAATTCATAGATACCTTAGTCTTAGCCCTAGTATTCAAAGGCATTGGTTCATTGCATTAAATTTCATGGGAGTTTTAATGAAGGTCTAATGGGTTCATGGCAAGCAAGCAAATGATCTGGGCAGGCTCATTTTCTCTAGACCAAAATATGTTGCATTCATGCTAGTTTCAGATCCAGGTGATAGACCTGTGCTACCGTGGCTAGGCTTTTTACTAGTATGATACTGGGTGGAGTTTTCTGGCTTGGTGTGGAGGAGGATGCTTTAAAAATGTATATAATCTTGGCCTGCCTGGTCCAAATTATCTTAAGGCCTCGTCTCTCTGGCTGCTGAGAGTGTCCTGAGGCTGTGCTGAGGGTCACAGACTCCAGTGCTGGGAAATGCAGTGGTGCAAAGACTTCCCAGCTCTCAACTGAGGTGTTCTGCTGCTCCAGGACTCATATAATCTCTTAGATAGCAAATATTGATTAAACATGTGAATTCTGAGCAGTGTTCCTTAATATTACCACATTTCTGTCCCTTATATTGATGTCATCTTTTGGGGACATTGAAATAATTGTAGCATAATGCAGTGAAATAGATACATTTCTGGGAACAGCCAGGAAGATAATTTTCCCCTGTCTTCTGCTCATTTATTCCATATTTCTTGTGTTCACTGTCCTCTTTACCACCTTTTTTTTTTTTAAATAAATTAAGGTTTGAGATTTTTTCCCCATACCTTTGAATCTTCCACTTCTTCTCTTCTGTCTGACAACAATCTCGTTCAATGGAATGAAGTAATTTTTTTCTTTGAAGTGTTTTCATCCTTGTCTATGGGGTCTGAATAACAGCCACACCCAGGTTATTTCAGGTTGTTGCTGTTTGGCAGTGCTTTGAGAAGCCACAGTGGCACCAGAGCTGGTGACAAACACAGGAAAATACAAGGTCAGAAAAATCCTTGGCTCTGTCACATTATCCAACAGCTGTATTTTTTGGGGGGGGATACATGAAAGGATCTTGCCCTCTGAGGTACTTCTGCATGGACAGAAAATGGTATGTCTGTCTGTTTGTATTCTTTAGCAGTAGAAGATTTAAAAATCTGCTTGTTTTCTCTGTCTCCATAACATGTTTTCCTCCCTACTCGTTTGTGTGTTTGATAGGCAGTGTCATCATACACGTTCATAGATCCAGAAGCCATCAATTACTTTTCTAATATTTAAATCTTTCATGTTCTGTGCTGTAACCATACCAAACTGTGTAAATTTTTTCTTGTTTTTTTTTTTTCTTATGATACAATTTCTCAGGAAAAGAAAAAATTTTTTTTAATTTCTGACAGTTACTTGTTGCAGAAGCAGTCCAGTAGATGTTTTGGTTTTTTAGTTGTTGAATTTTTTTTGTTTGGATGGTTTTGTATGCTGTCTTTTTTTTTTTTCTTCTTCTTTTTTTCTTTTTCTTTTTTCCACTCTACATGCTATTGGTCATGAACCTTTCATTAGTGAGAAAACAGCTTTTTTTTTTTTTATTTTTTTAATGTAAACTTCATACATGCATGTACTTTAATATTATTATGTACATATGTTTATATTTTAAATATTTAGAAATATTNTGTCATGCAGTTTTCTTTCATATATCCCTAGCTTCGTAATCCTGAGGATCCTTGGAAGAGCCTAGAAACAGAGGAAAAATGGCATAAAGTTCAAACCCTCTGACAGAGGGATAAAAGATAATCCAAGTTGCATTACTGGGGCTAAACAACCTCAGCCACCAAACTTGATCATATTGGCTTCAGGCTTAGGTGTCTTAGAGATAACTATCGAATCACATTCAGCGAGCTACTGCTGTGGCTATACAGGAAGATTCAGAATGATTTAGGTCAGAGTCAAAATATTAATTTAATAGATGTGGCAGGCAGTGTCAGTCCCAGAGTACAGTGAAATAGTCTTTCTGCAGATGACTCGGCTTTAGAAATTTTCTTTTTTTTTTTTAGCATGTGAGTAAAAAAGGATAATTTTTTACCGCTATATTTTTATATATTTATAAATAGTAAATATAATAATGTATAAGCAAACTTTAATATACTAAATTTAAAAAATGGTACTGTGACACATGTCTTTGAGTTCATGTAGGAAGTAGTATAGCCTGGATTATATATACACACACGTAGTTATCCATATAAATACAAGCATACACAAAATTAAACTGTATTATAGCTCATGTGTTTGATTTCATCTAATAGCCTGGATTATTTTAACTTGAAATATTTTAAAGATGGATATAAGGAATGAGAACCAATTTTAAATGCTACTTAAATCCCTTCCTTTGATTTCTAAAAGAGCTGTTTACCATCATGTCAGTAAATTCAGATTAAGATAACTCCTTAATGTTAACGACATAAG
>VWZY01008184.1:105951-151430 GCA_013399075.1 Chloroceryle aenea
TTTTTTCTTCTTCTTTTTTTCTTTTTCTTTTTTCCACTCTACATGCTATTGGTCATGAACCTTTCATTAGTGAGAAAACAGCTTTTTTTTTTTTTATTTTTTTAATGTAAACTTCATACATGCATGTACTTTAATATTATTATGTACATATGTTTATATTTTAAATATTTAGAAATATTTAAAATATGCATTTTTTTATAAATCAGGAAGGTAAAGAAACACTGGCTATTCATGGAGTGGACCACAGTCCCTGGAGTATAACTGTTTCAGTTTAAGGAAGAGCCTGTTTCCTACATTCTGCATTGGTCAGGAGATTGAAGTTTCTGACAGTGCTCTAAGCTCTTACATATTATTTTATTTCTTCTGGGCTCAGGCCCTGGACTAGCCTGAAGATAAGAACAGAGATGGTGAGCTTGGAGTTGATGGCTAGAGAGTGTAAAGACTTAAAGACCATGTCTGAAGAGCTTATGATAGACTGCATGTTGATATAACTTTCCTCAGAACACTGTACATGCTGAAGTTCCATATGTGTTGAAAAGAGTTACGTCTGAAAACAGCAACCTGTTATACTGCTGGAAGACAGAACATGGCTTTAGGAGTTTGGGTTGTCTAGAATTCAAAGGATGACTGTTATCTGATGGACTTGCACAGTTGATTGTGGGTCAGACCTGAGTGAGGTTTAAGAGTACGTAGGCATTTGGCAGGATTTAAGGAAGGCAGGCACCAAACCTTTGTAAGGTAGACATCTCTAAATGTCTATGTAAATCCAATCATCTGTCCGTTAGTTTTCCTGACATCTAACAGGAAGAATTATTCTACTTTTTCTCCCAAGTAGTTCTGTGAGAATGAAGACTCAGAGACAGATAGTTAATGCAGTGATAGATGACAATAAGTAACTGGGGTTGGTAAGTGAGAGATACCAAGCCTGCCTGCCAACTTTTATCACCGTTAAATCTACCTTGTAAGTGAATTTATTCATTAATTTTGTTTTATAGAGGGCAATTTTAAATGCTCTTATCAGTTGCATAATAAAAACTGTCAACATCAAAAAAAGAGTTGCTAAATGGTCAATTATGTCATGCAGTTTTCTTTCATATATCCCTAGCTCCGTAATCCTGAGGATCCTTGGAAGAGCCTAGAAACAGAGGAAAAATGGCATAAAGTTCAAACCCTCTGACAGAGGGATAAAAGATAATCCAAGTTGCATTACTGGGGCTAAACAACCTCAGCCACCAAACTTGATCATATTGGCTTCAGGCTTAGGTGTCTTAGAGATAACTATCGAATCACATTCAGCGAGCTACTGCTGTGGCTATACAGGAAGATTCAGAATGATTTAGGTCAGAGTCAAAATATTAATTTAATAGATGTGGCAGGCAGTGTCAGTCCCAGAGTACAGTGAAATAGTCTTTCTGCAGATGACTCGGCTTTAGAAATTTTCTTTTTTTTTTTTAGCATGTGAGTAAAAAAGGATAATTTTTTACCGCTATATTTTTATATATTTATAAATAGTAAATATAATAATGTATAAGCAAACTTTAATATACTAAATTTAAAAAATGGTACTGTGACACATGTCTTTGAGTTCATGTAGGAAGTAGTATAGCCTGGATTATATATACACACACGTAGTTATCCATATAAATACAAGCATACACAAAATTAAACTGTATTATAGCTCATGTGTTTGATTTCATCTAATAGCCTGGATTATTTTAACTTGAAATATTTTAAAGATGGATATAAGGAATGAGAACCAATTTTAAATGCTACTTAAATCCCTTCCTTTGATTTCTAAAAGAGCTGTTTACCATCATGTCAGTAAATTCAGATTAAGATAACTCCTTAATGTTAACGACATAAGTGTACCTGATTAATCTTGTCTGTTAGGAGAGGGGACTGAAGCCTTTAATTTAGAAGTTGAATCCATCCCTGATCTAAAACTGAAATTTAGATTCTGTTGAAAACTCCAAGTCTTGCTTGGTGGAAAAAGTGTCCAGTTAAAGCATGCTGTATATCACTATTCTATTCTTCTGTATTTTCTAGTCAATTTTTTCACACATAGCCAGTCATGTATCTGATGTAAATGCAGTTGGACTGTACAGTGCCATAAAAGATCTGACTACACTGCAGTAAGATAAATTATACTATTTTGTGATTTCTTGAATAAAGTTGCATAATTTGCTGCTTTCAGAGATTTTCACAGAAGTTTTCACAGTATTTTAGTTTCACTGTTTTCTGCAACTTCTTGAAGCCTAGAAAGAAAGAATTGTCTATTCTTGACTTACCAGAGACCAAATCAGTCATTTGTTCTCACTTGAAAATGTAGTTTGTGTAGGTGGACAAAAAACTGAGGGATTACTGTTCAGAAATCTAGTTTGCATTCACTTAATTCATTAATTATTCACAGAAATAATAAAAGATTCCCTTCCTCTCCATACGCATCTCCCAGAATGCATAACAGTCATGTTTTAAATATAATAACATGTTACAGCAACAAGACTTCAATCACTTCTTTCTCTTTCTGCAGTGGCTCCTTTTCTGCATGGATATGCACATGTTTGCAGAATTAGAGTCATTAGTCAGATTGTTGATTATTTAGGAAAAGACTGCTCTGAATGAACTATATGAATACTAAAGGTATTTCCTATATTTCCTATTCTCAGTTTGCTTTGGGATGCTGTCCTAGAAAATTATGTACTCTATTACAGTGTTTCTTACAAATTCATTATTGCCAGATATGGACCACATCTTCAAAAATGTGTAAATGAGACTGACATTGATTCAGTAGAGTTTAGAGTCTGAACTGACAACCAAGGTCTCTTCTGGTTTTCTGCTTATCTAAGTCTGGTTACTTTACATTGTCTCTGAAACATTGCACCAATGCTGTAGGGGTCTTAATTTGTTTTTAACAGAATGTGTTCTGTGGTTTGTTTTTTTTTTTCCTCTGCTCTTCTCTTGTGAATTTGTTGTTAGGTTTTGGTTTGGTTTTATTGTGGAGTGTGTGTTTCTTCTAAAAAAGGTTTCTTAAGCATAATGATGTAAACCCAGAAGCTTATTATTTAGTTGCAACAGTGTGCCAGATGATAATGAAACAGGGTAACAGGGTTTAACCTCTGCTTTGGAAAGCTTTATTTTCTGTGCTCTTTGATGGGGATACCCAGCAGAGATGGTTCACTGGGATGTTATAGTTTTTTGTTTGCCTTCCAAGGATAAATGGCAAATTTCTCGATCCTTTCTTTAATTCCACCACTCCTTCAGCTTGCAATGAATGTAAGTTTTCATTAAGAGAAAAGTGTTTGGCAAGGAGAGGTGAGTAGGAATGGCTCTGCTACCATTTGAGGTTGCATTCGGTTTTTGCTTTCTTCTATCACCATGGCTGAGATTGTCGTGGATTACATGCCAACTGTATGGGGCAGCCAATTTCTTCTGGCCTGCTGGATGCCGGCTTGAAAGAAGATTCACTTGGATTCACTCTTGCTTTGCAGGAGAAGACAAAGAGAAATATTTCCCAGTGAGGTAGTACTGTGGTTTAGTTGTGCTCCAGAAGAAGAATTACCACAGTAACCCTTGTTTGAAAGTCCTAGGGAGCAAGTAAGCCTTGGAGATGAAAAGTTAATATTTTTCCTGGTTTTTGTATGGGTCACTTACTGACCCACATCAAATATATGTATTTCCTTTTTTGGTGGATTGAACTGTATCAATATATTTGAGTCTTTTAGCCTGGATTGTGTCAGATTTTACATCTTTGCCATAAAATTTGTTAGGATTTTGGCTAGGATTTTTGATGTATGCAAGGGCATCCTTAACACAGATTTATCTCTGTTTGTTGTTCACATTCTAATTTCATCTGACTGCTGCTCTATGTAATGCATATGGAATAAACTGGGCAGGACAAGTAAAGGACACTCAAACTAATAGCAGGATTAGTTCATGTGTGTTTGATCACTGCTTGTCAAATACTTAAGTCTATTGCAAATGGCAGACAAACCAAAGTTTGGATGAAGAAAATGTTTTCATTGATATTTTGTGTTAAATGAAAAAGTTCTAGCTATTGACAGTGAAGAAACAGCCTTAATAGCCTTAAAAATCTTGGTTTCATTCATATCACCATGTCAGATTTTCATACCGAGATCTCAGAAAAGACCGCACAGCACAAGTCCTATTTTGTGACATGGAGATGTTGTTCTGTGGGACTATTTCATCTGTTTCCTTTGAAATAGTGTGGAGATTGTGTGTGGGCTTTCAGAGCCTCAGATCCAGAGCCTCCCTGCAAGTGGGGTGGTTTAATCTTTATTCTCTCCCCCTCTCCTCCCTCATGGCTGCACTCAAAATAAGTATGACTAGGCTCTGTTTTTTTTGCTGTTCTTTATGTACCTTATAAAGGGCATCTTCTAATGAATTAAATGAAATGGAGGGCTAATGTGAAATCCTGACTTTGTTTCAGAGAATTCAAAGATCTTTATAGTCATATCCAGAATTGAATACCAAGGACTTAGCCTTCACACTTTTTTTGAACTCTTCATGTGCTTTCTTTTGGGGGAAAAGGTATATTTTCTTGAAAAGCTGCCTAAATCTAGCCTAATAAGTATTCAAGTAATTAGCTGTGGTTCTGGAGATTTTGGGAAGTTCACGATATTATGACTAAGATATAAGCAGTTCCTGCCAGTGCTAATAAGGATTGTGGAGAGAGAGGGAACCCAAACACATGTAATCATGGTTGAAGTAGGATAACTGCTCATGTGGGGAAGGTAAGGAACCAACTAATTTGGGGAAGGAGGGAGGTGAGATAATGTGGACCTTCCAGCAGCATTGGGAGATGAATTTACCACTCTTAGGTCAAAGTCGCATTAACAAAACAATAGTAGTAAATATGGTGTCAAATTTGGCTATACTACAGAAGTCACCCTATAGGTTAGAGATACTGTGGGTTTTGTTGTTGTTTTTTTTTTTTAATTGTTTCCCATGTTTGTAACATGTACATGAGATTCTTTTTTTTGGGTGGGGAATACTTTAGTTTTGTGATACTTTCTTTGTGGTTAGTCATTCAACAACTCTTTGTCTGAGTCCTGAGTCCTGGAGCCTAGGACAAAGATATTCTGCACCGTCCTTTCTGATGTCTTGAGGGTGACACATAGGTACTATAGCTTCTTTTTATGTATTTTATTTATTTCCCCCAGTTTGTTGTTGTTACAACAAAGTTGTGCTCTCGGCATATTGCAAGGTTTGAATAAAAATACAGGCTAAAACTCTGAGTTTATTCAGAATATTCATTGCTCTTTATAAAATTAACTCACCAGACTGAGTGATCTGTCATGCTCTTAGGAATAAAAGACGACTGAGTTGTAATATCAGGCTGGAAAAGGGGCATAATAATGGATGTTTGGTTCATGAAAGACCTTGTGAGTCTTGGGTAGGTAGCTGGAGTTGTGGGGGCTAAGGAGTGTGTTTAAAGTGATGGGTAATCAATGGTGGTGAGATGAAGCTTGTAACTAGAGGTGAACATTAGAGGAATGGGGCATGAGATTTTTGTGTACATAATATGAAAGTTTGTGACCTAAGGTTATTTTCAGCCTGCGCTCATATTTTTTCAGAGTATTATATGGGTTTTGTTGTTGGTTTGGTTTGGTTTTTGGTTTTAGGTTGTTTTTTTTTTTTATTTTTTTCCCTTCTACTTGTTATATTCATGCTCTATCAGTTAGAGGATGTATAGTGTACCACAAATGCTGACACTGTCAAATTAGCAAACACTATAGGTTTTTTTTCCTAAAGAGCTAACAGGCAGCAGCTGACAGTGAGATGTAGTGTCAGAAGTGCACTGAGTATCAGGAGAAGGAAATGATGGAGTATCTTTATTCTTGTGGTGTTTTTCAGACTGCTCTGCAATGACTACAGCAAGATATAGGCCTACCTGGGACCTGGTGCTTGACCCGTTAGTATCCTGCAAGCTCTGCCTTGGTGAATATCCTGTGGAGCAGATGACAACAATAGCACAATGCCAATGCATATTCTGTACCCTGGTGAGTCTGCTTTTATTTTATTAGCCATAAAGACCAATGTGCAATTTTAACTGCAGAAATCATGTGTGTTTCTGCTGAGTGGGTTTCACCCAGAAGTATTGATGCTGCAGTGGAAATAAATGCCATTACCTACTTGAGATGCTAGATAGTCAAGCAAGGGAACTTTTTGTGTTTTCCTGTTTTTTTTTAAAAAAAGGATATTTTTTTACTCAGCACTTCAATATACTGCTGTATACAGTTAACTCCTTAGTAAAATTATCCAAGCTTTCCTCTTTATCTGTGGCTTGGAATAGGGGTTTGAGTGGTGAGGGGAAGTTAATTTTGTTTTTGTTATTTCTATTGTTTGTTTTAAAATTTAGACTACAGTAGACTCAGTTGGAAGTGACCCGCAATGCACATGTAGTCCAACTGCCTCACCACTTCAGGGATGATCAAAAGTTAAAGCATACTGTTAAGAGCATTGTCCAAAAGTCTCTTAAATACAGTCTTGGGGCATCGACGACCTCTCTAGGAAGCTTGTTCCAATGTTTGACCACACTCTTGGTAAAGAAATGTTTCCCAACATCCAGTCTAAACCTCCCCTGATGCATCTTTGAACAATTTTCATGCGTCCTGTGATGGGATACCAAGGAGAAGAGCTCAGCACTTCCCCTCCTCAGAAACTGTAGAGAGCAATGAGTTCACTCCTCAACCTCCTTCTATCCAAACTAGACAAGCTCAAAATCCTTAGCTCCTCATGGTAGGCCATGCATTCTAGTCCTACCACCAGCTTTGTTACCCTCCTCAGGATGCATTCAAGGACCTTCACATCTTTTTTTAAATTGCGGGGTCGGGGTCCAGATCTGCACACAGCACTCAAGGGGAGGCCACATCAACTCTAAACACAGCAGGACAACCACCTTTTTTGACTGGCTGGTTATGCTGTGTTTGATGCTCACTGGGGATTTGCTCTCCTGGATGCCAGCACTCATTCCTGACTCCTTTTAAGCTTGCTCCTGACTAGCATCCCCAGATCCTTTTCTTCAGGGCTACTTTCCAGCCACTCCTTTCCCAGTTTATTCTTGTGCCTCGTGTTACTCCATCTCAGATGCAGAATCTGGCATTTTGACTTTTAAAATTTTGTCCTGTTAATCATTGCCCAATTCTTCATTCTATTTATCCCTCAAGAAAGTGAACAGAACCTCCCAGTTTGATATCATCAGCAAACCTGCTAATGGTGCATTCAGATTGTGCACTGAGATCACTGATAAAAACACTGAACAGAGCTGGCCCTAGAATTGAGCCTGAGGAACTCTGCTGGTGACCAGTTGCCAGTCAGATGTAACCCTATTCACTACAACCTGTTGAGCCCTGTCCTTCAGACAGTTCTTCACAGAGTGTACAATGTACCTGTTTATCTCACAGTTGCACAGACTTGTGCAGAAGGATACTGTGAGGGACAGTACCAAAAGCTTTATGGAAATCCAGAAAAGCTACATCTACTGCCCTTCCTTCCTCCACTAGGCAGGTGACCTTGTTATCATGAGGATATCAAATTAGTTAAGCATGACTCCTTCTTTGTAAACCCATGTTGACTGTGCCTGATCATTGCGTTATGCTTTAAGTGCCTTTCAATAGTACCCCTAGTAGCTATGTTCATACTTGTAAATAGAGAAGTATTTAATGTATTATAGATTGTAATTTCACTGTAGCACTAATTGCAATTGCAATTACATAACAGGTTTTCATTACCATATTGTACAACTGCATGCCAGGAATAACAAGAACTTTCAGTTATGTTCACCAAACAGTGTTTTGTACTTAAATGTAGTATGTAGAAAAGATCATCATCACAGTAAATAGGTATTGTTAGTTTATGAACAGAGAAAGAAAAAAAGTAGTAGTTTTCCATCCCTATGGATAATTCGTAATGAAAATGTTGGATTCTTAAATATTGCAATGGATGTAGGTACACCAAAAAATCTTTCAATGATGGTTCGGCATTATTGGATGATCCTTTTTCAGTGGAAAAGTTAAAATAGCATCAGTAAGAATGTAATTTCTGAATGCAGGATGTTCAAAGACTTTAACCACCATGTCATAAACTCTTGTAAAATTATAGGTTCAGACATTGGATCAGGTAGGCTTTTAATTTTTTAATTATTTTTTTAATTCAAAAGTTCTATGGGGGATATTAACTCCACCTCAGTCAGACCTAATACATCAACACATGTAGCTTTTTGGAATATGTGTTACAAAGAGATCTTTCAGATGCTGTGCTACTGATATGTAAGCAGAATTTAAATCAATATACAGACTTCTCAATCCTGCAAGATTTCTGTCTGCCAAGTCTTCATTCTTTATAACCATAGAAGTTCTGTGGTAAAGATCTCATGAAGGATTGTCTCTTCAAGGATTGTCTCTTCCTGTTACTTATACAATAATACAGTGTTGCTATTCAAAGGAATAGAATGGAGACACTGTTTCCTTTTGCTCTCTGGCAGGGCTGTGCTGGGCTTGAATAGAGCAGACTAACACTCCTCTACTGATCATGCATAGATGCCACAACTTTTCATCATTAATTTTCCAGTTGTGGTTATTAGTACAATAGTCCATTATGGTTTTTATTGTTATGATTGTTA
Organism: Chloroceryle aenea; assembly: GCA_013399075.1. Classification (NCBI taxonomy): domain Eukaryota; kingdom Metazoa; phylum Chordata; class Aves; order Coraciiformes; family Cerylidae; genus Chloroceryle; species Chloroceryle aenea. Next base: position 114,593 of record VWZY01008184.1, read on the forward strand.
ATGTATACACAATGCTGTGAGCTCTCTCGAGTTTTGTATATCTCATCCATTAGCAATGTATCCATTGTTGGATTGCTTAAGGTGCCAGAGGAACAGACATCTAGAGAGTAGAAAGGAAAATAAGCTATCTGCTGTTGGCTTTTTCTTTGTTTGCTTTCTGAGTATTGTCAAGGGGCAAACTAGTGTATCTCTTCTTTTGCAGTCATGTCAGCAATAGGGCCATTAAGTGTGCTCTTGAAATTTTGGACTTAAATGTCGTGCTTTTTATTAAATCACTTTTTTTCCTGCTTATGTAGCACACAGTACATAGCTAGTAACCTTAAATTTAAGATAGTCACTTAGCAGTTGCTTGTCCCAGCAGAAGTAATTGATTTTGCATGTTTTCTTCAGAAAGCTTTCCTTTGACTTCTGTCTCCTTATGGAAGGAAATGAAGAGTAAAGCATCTTTTTTTTTTTTTTTTTTTTTCTTTCTTTCTTCTTTAACTTGTTTTGTATTAGTTACTGCACCAAAATTGTTAGGCTATTATTTAGCCTTTGCTTTTTGGTGGGTGAGGGAAGATAGGGAGAGAGCAATTACAGTCCAATTTCTGCCTGAAATTCTGACTACTTTGACCACTTTTCATCACAGATTATAGTTCCCATATGTTTTAAAGGACAGGATGTTCCTTTGATGTCTTACCAGTTGTATACCTATTAAAGTTACTATAGGTTTTGTACCAGTTAATATTCTTGTATCAAGGAGCTTGCCGCTTAATTCCATTCTGATTCAGGATTAAATGTATATGTATGTACATATATATGTATACAAATATACACATAGAAGTGTCAAACAACGTGTTGCGACTAATGTGTTGCAAACAGTGATACCACTATTACTCAAGACAAGCTAAGCTTCTCTTGACTTAACATTAGATTGTTCAGGTCCCTTCAAGGTCTTATGCAGTGTTGATTGTTCTGGTACTGGAGGATTCATTGCTTACCTTTCTCAAAGTTCTAAAAAGAAAATCAGTCTAATAGGTAGTCCAGGCAAGCAAATACATAGAAGAAATATGAAGTCTGTCTTTGGAAAAAATTGATTGCTCCTCTGCAATTCCCCTTATTACCGATAAGGAAGGAAAGAGTGCTATCCACATATGTGAATTTGGAGGGCCTATCGTCAGAAAGAAAATAACAAAACTAAAGTTAAGACCTACTTTCTATTGTTTTTCTATGTCATCTTGCTGGTCAGCTGTGGACACGGAATCATAGAACTGACAGGGTTGGAAGGGACCTTAAAGATCATCTAGTTCCAACCCCCCTGCCAATGGCAGGGACACCTCCCACTAGATCAGGTTGCTCAGAGCACCATCCTGCCTGGTCTTAAAAATCTCCAAGGATGGTGCTTCCACCACCTCTCTGGGCAACCCATTCCATTGTCTCACCATCCTTATGGTAAAGAACTTCTTCCTAATGTCTACCCTGAGTTGACCTATCTCTAGTTTTAATCCATTCCCTCTAGTCCTATCACTGCCTGACAGCCTAAAAAGCCCCTCTCCAGCTTTCTTGCAGATCCCCTTAAGATAAGGGAAGGCCATAATAAGGTCTCCTCAGAGCCTTCTCTTCCCCGACTGAACAACCCCAACTCTCTGTCTGCCATGTAGATTAACTTTGTAGCATCTAAAACTAACACTGTTCTAACAACTTTAGATCTGCTGAGTAGATATTTGTACTCTTGTTCTTACCCCTAGGCTCTACCTTAAGCCTTTGAGCCAGTTGATTAATATCTGGATCTGTAGGTGTCCCTCTGACTTTGATAGAACTGTGATTTAAGTTTATACCTAAGTGTATTCTAATTGAGCTTCTTCACAGGCTGAAGACCTGAAAGGAAGACCCTGTAATCAGCAAGGCAAATATTATCTTGCCTGTATCTGTCAGCAGGCATGTTTTGGTGTGTGGGGTTTTTTTTGTGTGTGTGGGGTTTGGTTTTTTTTTTTTTCTCCTTGTTCTCATACTCGACTGGAAGCACACAGAGCTTTGCTGGCCTCTGACGGGAATAAGCATGGTTTACATAGTGTTATCCCTTGCTCCAAATGAAACTGAGGCAGCAATAGCTCTTATTCCCCTGGGGCAAGGGAGACACCAGGAGTTTTGTGGATAAGAGCAGGCTGGTCAGGCTGCCTTACCTATCTGGTGTGGTTTGTCCCTGCTTGCCAAGGGAAACCTGCCTTAGCAGGGCAGCACCAGGCTAAGGCCAGGCTGTTTCCCACTTCTACCAAGAGAAGATGCCCTACTTGCTTTCAAACATGAGGGAGGAAAATCTACTAGCTTGTGAGGTTTTATAGAACTCTGGGTGGTTCTTAGCAGCTGTAATGTTTTCCTGTTTCCCACCAGCTGCTGGCAAATCTTAAATCTTGCTGCTTGTGCTCACTTCCCCAGAACCTTAGCAGAGAACTGATACTAATCTAGACATGTGATATGTCAGTACAGACTTCATGGTTAGAGGTCACTGTGTTTGCACAACAATTCACAGGGCTGTCTTGGTTCTGGCTTGTATTGTAGGTGCTGTGATGACAAAATTCCCTGCTTAAATAATAAACTTGCCTATTTACAGAGTAATTAATGTACAGTTGGGAACTGCAGAACCCTGAGTGAAAACCAGACTTGATCAAGAGCCTTCAGCTCTTTCTTCCCTCTCCTGTGTCATATTACTAAATGAGATTAATGTTATCTGTCTTCATCTGGGTGTTGGGGAAGATAGTTCATTTTTGTTTTCATAATGTTTTGCATGTGAAAGTGAAAGGTCCTTTGTTTGTGGCAGGTGTATTGTCCTCCCACTCAGAAATACTCATTCTGTTCTGAAATAGAATAAATGCTTTTCAAACAACCATGTAAAGGAAAACAGATTTTTTTTTTGTGTGTGTGTGGTTGTTTTAGCCTCCTGAATATGTGTTTCATCCTGCATATGGCATTTGAAAACAAATGTCTCAACTGACTATTTCCTGCTGACTATATACTGATGTGAAAGATTTCTCTGAAGAAAAATAGTTATCTTCTATATAATATACAGTACACAGTCTTAAATGTGTAGATAAACACCCTCTCCCAAAAAAAAACATAAAATAAACCAAACTAACCTAAAAAAACCCAAACAACCACCCCCACCCCCCCCCCCCCAAAAAAAAAAAAACAAACAAAACCAAAACCCACAAACCAAAAAACAACACACCACTTCAGAGGATAGACAGCTCTAAGTCTATCATCTTCCCTTTCTCTATTAAGATAGTCAACTGGAAACAGGCATTTGTTTTTCACATTCATTTAGTTCCTGTTTCATAGCCCTGCTTGTGGCTGCAGCCATTGATTGCTGTTTCTGAGAGGATATTTACCATATTGTAACATTTCTCGAGCTAAAGTTGTCCCCAGGGCTCCTCTTTCTGCATCCTTGATACATTACTTCTTGCATCACCTTCATCATTAGTTGACTGATGGCCTGATGCTGACACTTCTCTGTATTCAAACTGACATAGTTACTCTGATGCAGCCAGTTTGGAGGCTGTGCTGAAGCAGAAGGGTGCTGCACCTTGTCCCTGATGTGAATAACTTGTCTGCAAGTTCTCTGCGTCAGTTAAGAAGCGTGTACCAAGGAATATTGTGACATTTGGGTGTACTGTCACAAAACATGTAGAAAGATGTAGAGCCAAAGCAGTAAAATCTGCACTGCCATCCACAGGATAAATCAACAGGCCTCTTAACACTAACCACAGTGGTATTTGAAATGGATGAGTCCCTGCTCCTGGCAGGCTGCTGGCCATTTCCTGTCCTGAGATTCCACCAGCTGAGGGGAAAACAAGGACTTTGGGCAAGACCCTTTTTTTCATTTCAAAAAGGATGCTCAGATGGTTTGTCCTGAGACATGGAAGCACGGAGGCTGCATTTATTCCCCAGCCAAGACACCATTTGGCCATCATCCACACACAGGATGATGAGACTGGATTTAGGTTGACAATACAGGCTGTAGCAGGGCTGCAGAACAGCTGGTGTAGCCTTAAAAATATGACAACATGGTGGGAGGAAAAGGCATTTATCCCTGGTAATTCTGAACAAAACAAGTTTTAAAGAGTCCAAGTGTTGAGCAGATAGAGACAGGACAAACAGAGTTTTATCAAATTACTTCCACTTTGGGGAAAAATGTTTATTGCCTGTGACTTTATCCATCTCTGGCTCTGGCCAAAGTCTCTTGGTGTGTATGTTCTGTTTCGCAGCATAGGAGGCCACATTTGGGTACTAAATATTTCCCTGTTGCAGACCTCTGGAGAGCTTTGCCAGGGACTTTGCCATTACTTAGAGTCTCTGCAATAGAACAAAAGATACTAAGAGTAAACATGTAAGACTGTTCTCTATTACTACTTTCACATTTGTAGATTTGAGGTATTGCATGCCAAGATAAATGGTTTCCTCCTGTGGTATATTCTTAAGGATGATGAATAAGCTGCAGTGTTAATAAAAAATGGAATTTTGATAACAAAGATTTATTGGAAAATAAGACTATTGTCTTGGAGATGCTGTTCATAAAAGTGGAAATGAACTATTACAGTTAAAACTAGTATTAAGAAAATTAAATATCTGACTGATGTACACATGTCTCTGAGATCTAGGTAGTTTGTGAGGTTGAATATAGCTTGTGTGTTTGTCAACCAAGTCAGATTAGGGCGCTACTAAAAAGCCCGTTTGTAGATCTGCCAGAGAGAACTGTGTGTGCTATTATTCCAAGAGTATTAGCCTTCATTTAAGACATGGACACCCAAATTCATCTTGTTCCTTCATTTGTAGTAAGAGAAATTCACTTACTCTCATGCACTTTCTCTTCCCATGCCCTGGTGAGTACTGCACACTGCATCACTAAGTACTATTCTAATCTGAAGCTAAAAATGAGCATTAGATCACATTACCTGAAAGACTTATGGACAATGCATCTATCCGTATAAATATCTATTTACCAGACTGACTGCAGAATTAGCTTTGTGGAATTAGCACAGAGCAGTGGAATAACCTTGACATTACATTGTTTTATAGGAAGAAAAGATGTCCCCTTCTGAGCATTAGTTTTAAGTAATGGGAAGAAAAATACCGGTATGCAGAACATAAATAAAACTATAACTAGTTTTGACAGTATTTTGTAACATTTTTTAATCTGTGTAGCGCCACCATGTGAATTTTCAGCTTTGGCTTAGCTAGTATCCTTTTAGCACAAAAACTACCCATAAACCAAACTGTAGATTTTTAGCTACAAAACACTTAAGTACCTCTCACTCGATATCCTTTCGTATTCCTCTTTAGAATGTAAGGCTAAAAGGGATCTTTACATTCATCTAGCCTAATGTCATTGGTAATGTGGATCACAAAATAATAACCAGCGTTTCCTGACTCTTCATGTGGTTGACTGCAAGTTTATATGTGTTTATATATATGTATGTATATTTTTTATAACTTCATCTCATCTTGGTTTACAGATGATATAGAATTTGAAAGACTTCAGCAATTTAGTCTGTGTTGTTAATTATTGTGGAAGCATTTTCTTGTACATTTTGAGCTTTCTTCCCTGTATTATTTTCCATTTCCACTCTTTGCATTGAAACTGAGGCTCACTAATTTTAGAATAAAAAATTTCGGTTAAAAAAAAAATAAATCTCCTTTGATGAAAAAGCATTCCAGCCCTTCCCTGAAGAGAGGTGCAAAACTCTTAGTGATTGTCTGCCCAAGGTGAAGGGTTACTTATCAGGTTAATATTTGTGCATAACAGCAAGTGCTTTCATTTACCTTGAATATTCACCTTTACCATTGTTAAAAAAGCCCTCAACATTCTCTTTCTTTTTTAAAACTTGGTAAGTGCTAGATTACTTTTTTTTTTTTTTTCCCTTTCAATTCTATCAAAAAGTGTTTGGGTTTTAAAAAATGTTTTGCCAGTAAGCATGTGATGATTTTGCATCTGGTACGCATTTTCTTTTGTCATGATTGTGGCCTAGTGCCAGCCTTAAAATATATTTGAAGTTTTAAGAAATATCATCACTGTATCATTTGATTTATATTTGGCTCTGCAATCCTGTCATGCTTTTTTGTCCTATGCACATCCATTGACTTATTTATAAAATTTCCCATATGACTTGGCACTTCTGATTACACTAATGCTGCAGATAAAAGGCTGCATTTTGACAAAATCCATATAACAGATGTTAAGAAAATAATACAGGATAATTTTTTGCCTGCCTAACTATCAAGTAAAAGGTGATGTTGAAAAGCATCTCCTTTGTCTCCTGCAACAGTAGCAATAATATGTTCATAAAAGGAAAAGTGTTTTTAATGCCACACAGAAAATGAGCAACAATATGTCATCTTTTTGTAGATGTTTTGTAATTAATTTTTCATAGTATATAACTGAGTACTTAATACTACTGTGTTATTTTGCTTGCATGTTGGTGCATTTCTAGTACTGTAGCTAGTTTAAAATTTTATGATACAAGTGACACTTCTTGTGTCCCCACTCAAAAGAAGCCACAGGTACCCTATGTTTCACATTCTCTTTCAGCCCAGCCCCTTTGGGTTATTCCTTCTCCATACAAGAAATCTCTAGAGTGAGAAAGTATTAAGTGACAGGGTGTTTCATCCTCTAGCTAATTTACAGTGATATTTCATGGCCTGGGGACAGTTTCTGTGTTCCCAGAAGTTTAGCACAAGAAATGCCCTTTAGCTGTACTGTTTTTGATAAAGTAGGGGCCAGTGGTACATCAGGCGAAGGGAAGGCCTTGGCCAGTGCTTGTGGTGGGGATGAATTGAGCTGTGTCATTCCTTGGAAGATGTGAGGAAAGGGAAAGAAATTGAATAGGCACTGGCAATGATCCTGAACAGGCTGAGGAGGAGATTTACCCACATTAATGATTAACGATGTCAAAGCTCATTCAGCTTGAAAAGCACTTTCTATAAGTGCTAAGTGCTGGCATTAAAAATGTATGCATTTTCATTTTAATCCACACTTGATGTCTGCAGATGGAGGGGAAAGGGAAGAGCTAACTGTTATTATAGCAACACTAATACCTCACTACAGATGAAATCACAATTTGCCAAGGCAAGCAACCTAGGATCTGGTTCTTGCAGAGCTCAGGCTTCTGTGGTTGCTCCTAGTGCTGGTTCTTCTTCTTGCCCTGCAGAGCTTAAAGGCTTGGTAACCTTCTGCAAGTCAAACATCTACTAAGTGGACAGTTGTGTTCATTAAGTCCTTACTGCTACAGAAAGGCACAGACCATAATTTGTTATGGATTTTTTTTTTTTTTTACACATGTAATCCTTCTTAAAGTTACCAATTATCTAGTCTCTGTATTTCTCTTAAAAAAAAAAAATGGACATGTTGTCCCTGTTGAGTAGGAAAGACAGAGAAGGGGACTCTGACAGAAGCTACTTTTGCTGTTAAGGTGGTGGCCTGTTGCTCTATGTGCCAGAGAAACAGAAATTGTGTGGGTAGGAAGTGAAGTTTTTGCTGCAGTCAAGCTGCAAGAGGTAAAACTTGGAATAAAACATTAATATAGCTGATCAGGTCTCTGAAAGGAGCTGAAGAGACATATCAAGAGGCAGAAAAGAAAGAAGAGTCCAAACCAGGAAGCTTAAATTCTGGACCTTAGCATCTACAAGCCATGTGCAAAGGGTTAGGCTGGTAATGTGCTGGTTGATGGGCCAGTTTCATGGCATGGTTGGAAGGGAAAAGCAATTTTGTGCTCTGACCTGCAGTTAGGCATGCTGGTCTCTGGCAAGGTCAATGCAGCCCTTTGCCTTCCCAGGCTGATGGTCAGTTGATGGCTACCTGACTTTTGCAAGTTCTGTCTGGAAACACTACCTGTTTTTGCCAGTCCCTGTTTTGCCAGCTTGCTGCAGAATGTGTAGTCCTCCTCACCTCTCACCCAGCTGCATGCTGAGCTTGTTTTGTATCTTCATTTTACTCTGCTGTTGGTCTAGCCTCACTTTTTATTTGCATATCTGGTAACAGTGATTTAGGGGCCTACTTTCTGCAACTGTCTCCAGTTTGCCTCTGCCAGCTGAGCTCATGAGCAGGGTGAGAACACCCCAGAGTGACTCATCTGCTGGAAATCAGACCCTTGTTTGCTCTTTATGTAGCACCAGGCTGGTGGCAGTTGCATGGTATTGATAGAGAGAAGGATCCCTCCATCGCTTGACTTGCAGCCCCAGCAGACACTGGTGCAGAAGCTTTCACCTTGATAAGGGAAGTGTGGAGGGGGGTGGCTGCTCTTAAGGAATTAATAATTCTAATTAAATAATTAATTTGTCCTTAGTTTAAAATATCCCCCTTCCTCTTTGGTTTTGTTGACAATCATCTATGAACTACTGTTAGCAGTTACATATTCAGTTATGACTTGGGTAAAATGCTGTGGTTGCTAGGGGAGGAAAGTGTTAGTATTACCAGAATTTATTATTCAGTCCCCATGGAAACTAGGGAGTCCTAATTCTCACAGTTTTCCTTCCTATGGAAAAGATATATTTTCTAGAATCACAAGGCAAGATACACCACTCCTTTTTTCTATCTGGCATGCTTGACACATGTCTGTCTAGGAGTAGTTACTGCTTAATAAGATGTATTGCGGTTTCTAGTCACAAAGATTTTTGGAGTGTGGCTAATCTAATCTTATCGTGATGGTGTTTTATTATTTTTTTTCCCTCCTAGCTCCCTGTTTGAATTGTCCTTTTCCCCATTATTGTTATTTTTCAGTTTGCTCCCTATTTTTAATTGAGGAAAAGTTATTTGGTGGAGAAATGAATTTGCTACTTTCTATTTAAAGGTATAGCTGTGGTAAAAACTGCAATCATGGGCCATGGCTGTAAAAGGTAGTGGGATATCTTTTTTTCGAAGATGTTTTTGTCTGTCCAGTTTTCAGAGGAAAGCTGTTAAATACTGGGTGATTTATTCTGGGTGGGGTAGTTAACTCAGTCTGTTACTCTCTTACAGTGCCTAAAACAGTATGTGGAACTTCTGATCAAAGAAGGTCTAGAAACAGCAATCAGTTGCCCTGATGCTGCTTGCCCAAAGAGAGGTCATCTGCAAGAAAATGAGGTATGCTTTTAGTGCAAATAAGCTTTTTCTTTTATTTCGAGGTTGTTTAAATGTCTTTGTATATTGCAGCTGCCATTTTTGTCAACATATGTTTTTAATAATTCTCTAAAGGCCAAATATTTTTGTCTCCATTTGTTGAACATGCCTTAGATTACTGCTGTTCCTAATTGGAAATCTGTCTTTTCCTTTTTCTTCTTTCAACAGATTGAGTGCATGGTTGCATCCGAAATCATGCAAAGGTATAAGAAGCTACAGTTTGAAAGAGGTAACACACTTAACACTACTGATTGCAATCTGTGGGAATAGTATCAGTCCAGAGTCATTCCATAATTCAGAATCTGGTTCCGGATGTGTTTGTGCAGTAACATTGGGTGTTAATTGTGTGGTCATCTCAAAAGAAACCCAACCAACCAAACCCCATTTTTCTGTTCTTACTTATGTGATTCCTAGAATTGCAACATTTTGGGAATAAACTAAGAAAAGAAATTTTTTTTTAATTTATATTGCTCGATAAATGAGGAAGGACTGCTGCTGTTTTAAAATTTGCTATTTGGTTACCAGAACTGTAGGGGCTGGGGAATTAGACTGACTGCTTTTATGGAGCTGCCATTGTGTCCTGTGATGGTATCTGGTGCAATACTACTAGGCAGTTCTGTGTGTAACAGAAACATGGACCTTGTTAATTTTTATAAGGATATAAGCTGACTGGGTGTCTATGGGGATGTGGAACTGTGTTGCCATAGAGAACTTAAAGTAGGGTTTTGCTGAGAGCAGGACCCAGCCTAGAAACTACTGAAGTCATTGGTAGTTTTTATTGACTTCAGTGGGATTTGAAATGTGAAATGACAAGCATCCTCCAAGAAAGAGATGAAATGGTATAACATTCTTATTGTTAATCATGTGGCTACATTAGGGCAGAGGCCAACTTGAAATAGCGTCCTATTGGGTAAGGCACTGTGAAAGCAATTTCTGCATAGTATACACTATTTAATTCCAAGTACAACTAAAGAAAAGTACATAATCACATTCTGAGAACAAGTTTAGGTTAGTGAATGAAAGTGGGTAATTAATTCAAACTCAGGAAAAATTAGTTTTGGTGCCTGTTTGCAAAGCAGGCTAGATTTATGTCTTAAGTGGTAGTGTAAATTAAAAGGCTTATTTTGAAAATGTGTGTCATCAAATGCCCTGCCAGTCAACCTCAGATAGAATGCATTGTTTTGAAAGGCCGGTCTTGTAACTGCCTTTGAATTTTATTTTATGTCCCTTTGCAGAAGTGCTTTTGGATCCGTGTCGGACTTGGTGTCCATCCTCTACTTGCCAGGCAGTTTGCCAGCTCCAGGATTCAAGCCCACAGGACCCCCAGCTGGTTCAGTGTAAAGCCTGTGACATTGAGTTCTGCTCTGCTTGCAAATCTAATTGGCATCCAGGTCAAGGCTGTCAGGAGAACATGCCAATCTCTTTTCTTCCAGGAGAAACAAGGTAAAGTATTGCAAAAGATCAAGTATTTAGAAACAAAACATTCAATCTTTGAACAAACTGGAGTACTAATAGTAAAGAGACATTTTCCAGATATTTTGTCTTAAAGTTGTTTCATTCACTTAGTCATTCTTGTTCTTTTACCGCTGTATTCTAAAACCGGTTAGCTCTTGGCAGACTGACTCCTTGCTACCATGCCCAGCAAAGCACAAAGGAGCTGCCTGAACCTCTATCATCAGCCCTTTTGCCCCGCTGGGAAAAATAGGATATCCAGGCATCTCAGACCTTCTCTTAAGAAAATATCTTGCTGCTGCTATTCTGGACAGCATCAGGGTTGGTAACATTATGCCAGACAGTGATTTTTTTTTGGGATACCCTGTCAGTCATCCTAACTGCTGCATATTTGGCCAGTTCTGTTTCCAGTGGCATACTGCAACCAGTGAGTAAGAAAGGCCATTGTACATGTGTCCACTTAATGTTTGGCCTTTTTCCATGTTTATATAGTTCAAGGTATCATAAAACCCTGACTAGCCTTGGACTCAGCTATTCATAACTCATCTTCTTTCAAGCTTTGCTGTAACAGATGACTAGCGAGGATGCTGTCATGATGAGCTCCTGGTCAAATATGTAACTTTTGCACATGGTTTTGTGTGTGCTTGACTGGAACTGAAGGTCACTAAACTTCATAGCAAAGTAAAACCTTTATTTCATTTCCTTACTTTTTTCACTGCTTTTAGTTTTTATTTCATGTGGTCTTAATTCATTGTGGTCTGGGTTTTTTTCATTATTTTTGAGCATAATGTGCCAGTAGCAGTTTGTGCTACCATGCATTTGGAGTTTCATATACAGTTCATGGATTCCAAGTGTTTTTCTGTAATGCTGTTGGCCCCAGTGTGACTAATGAGCATGTGTCCTTTTATCTTGCCATTGGGTAAATCAATCAGTCAATCAGTTGAAAACTAGTCCCTTTTTCCAGCAAACTGTTGATTCTCCATTGGTTGTTCTTGTATCTCCCACTAACAGTGGCTGCAGCAATTGTTATTTGTTAAGCTACATTTTTGTTGTTAGTATGCGTAAAGCCTGCATGTTTTAGTTCTTTCAATGCTTCCACATTTCTCTATGTTAGGCTCACTACATAAGGGGACATCCTATGGGTGTGCACAGTTGTACAAGGCAAAAAAGAGATGGTGCTAACCGTAATTCATGAATAATGAGTCATTAAAACAGTGTTAGGATGAAGAGATCAACTCGAAGAAACCTTGTAGGCTCCTGATTTGGAGGGTAATTCCTATGGAATCCTTAAGGAAGGCAGAGATAAGCAGTCTCTCTCTGGTGCCTTGGTCTGAAGGAATATGGTCTGGGTTTGTGCCACCAAGGGATTGCTTCCTCCTCTTTTCTGAGAAAGAGGGGAGGAAAAAGAAAAATGGTCTAGATGTTGCTCATCTGATATATTTCAAGGGAAAACTCTATAATATCTATTAGTATCTTGAGACAAAAAAGCAGTTGGTAAAATAAGTGGTGAAGAAAATATCCTGACTCTTGCATAGGCATTGTAATTAAACTTTTCTAGAGATATCTTTGAAAAACAGACTATAGCCAAAATATCTGAGTAATAAAACTCAGTTGATTACCAGGATCTCTAGTCATTTCTCCTTTTTTGTTTTAAAATGAAAATGTAGGATTACATTTTTAGCACATTTCTTAGATGTTCTTCTCTGAAATAACATAGCCAACTTCTTAGTAGTTCCTCACTTTCTCCCACAGTTCAGGTTTTAAAATGGAAGATGATGATGCTCCAATCAAACGCTGTCCGAAGTGTAAAGTTTACATTGAACGAGATGAAGGCTGTGCCCAAATGATGTGTAAGAACTGCAAACATGCCTTTTGCTGGTACTGTCTGGAGTCTCTTGATGTGAGTACATGCCATGCACTCTTATTCTCAGAAGCTTAGAAGTTCATTGCTTTGCCATCCAGCTGCTTCATTAATCAATTAAATAGTAGATACTAGCTTCTGCCCAGCCTGGTGGACCGTAACACACCAGACTGATGCTGGTATTTTAGTAGGATTTGTATGTTCTGCTTTACTTGTTTAACCTGTGTAATCTTAGCATTTTGCTATGTGAGTCAGTAAAGGAATTACTAAAAAATAAAATTTTATTACAATATTGTTTGCAGTCTTTACCTGGCAAGTAATATGAGGGAGGGGCATTGCTGCTTTCTTGTTTTTAATAATAATTTACTACTGATTTTTCAAAGTTTCTCTTCTTGAAGGAGTAACAGGATAAGTATAGCAATGTTCATATTCTGAAGTGTAACAGACAAACTCTAGTTTTGATGCATCACCATGCAGAAGACTATCAGCCTTATTTGTTTGCCATTCAGTGTGTTCTGTGGGACAAGAAATAGATCTGGCATACAGAAAAGAATACAATGTTCTCCTAAGACCAGGAATTTGTGAGTCTATAAGCTGCTATTGTCAGATTTTTATGTGCTTTTTTTTGAAATCATCCTGTTATCGTGCCCATGGATCAGAGTATATACAATATACAACATCTGTTTCCATGTTATGTTTTGTTTTACAGCATTTTTAACAATAGCTAAGGAAATGTTTTAGGTTCCTGAAAGCTACTCTGACTATTCAAATCCTGTGCTTGTCCTGTCTGAATGCTTTACTAACAATTCTTAAGTCTCAGGCTTCTCATGTGCTCAATTGAAAAGCTTGGTACTAGGCCTGCTATCTTGGCTGGTTTGTGAAAGATTGTCAGGAAAGTTAGGGACACCATTTCTCAAAAATGTGTATTGTTCTTTTAGGCTTCACACGGTAAAAGGGACCAGCTTTGGGAAGTCTGCTGTGCAAATATTCATTTTCCTTTGCTCTTTATGTGTGTAAAATATATGCAATGGTCAACTTATCTTCTTGGATCCTCTTGGGAAAGTCCATGTTAGCACTAAATATGCAGTCAAGAGCTTTTTGGGGAAGAATTCATTATACCTATGTAACACTTGTTAAACAAACCTGTTTATGAAGACATTGAACTGTAAATAAATCACTTCAGAAAGGTTGGACCTGTCTCTATCCACTTGACAGAACTTTTACTTTCCTGTATGATACCTGGTTATAAGTTCTCAGGAAATAATATTTTATAACTTGAAGAACAGTTTGCACTTCTGTTTATTGCCTAACTTTTTATTTAATATTTTGCAGGATGATTTTCTCCTTATACATTATGACAAAGGACCTTGTCGAAACAAGCTGGGACACTCCAGGGCATCTGTTATCTGGCACAGAACACAGGTGAAGTCCAGTTCTTTAAAAGCTCTGGACAGATCTGCTACTGTCATATTGCATTTATTTGCCTTACTCATTTTAACACCTTACGCTAAAATTCTGTGCCAAATGGTAGTTGACTTTCATAGCAGATCATAGAATCATAGAATTTTAGGTGTTGGAAGGGACCTCTAGAGATCAAGTCCATCCCCCCTGCCAAAGCAGGATCATCTAGGGCATGGTACACAGGAACACACCCAGGTGGGTTTTGAAAGTCTCTAAAGAAGGTGACTCCACAACCTCTTGGGGCAGCCTGTTCCAGTCCTCTGCCACTCTCACAGTAAAGAAGGTCCTCCTTGTGCAGAAGTGGAACCTTCTATGCTCAAGTTTATAACCATTGTTCCTTGTCCTATTGCTGGGCACTAGAGAAAAGAGATTGGTCCCTTTCATTTGACACCCACTCTTCAGATATTTATAGACATTAACAAGATCTTCTGTCTTCTCTCAAGACTAAACAGTTCCAGTTCCCTCATTCTTTCTTCAGAGGGGACATGCTTAAGTCTCTTAGTCATTCTCGTAGCTCTCTGTTGGACTCTTTCCAGTAGATCCCTGTATCTTAAATTGGAGAGCCCAAAACTGGACACAGTATTCTAGGTGTGGTCTAACTAGGTCAGAGTACAGGGGAAGGAGAACCTCCCTACACCTGCTGGACACTTTTTTTTTTTAATGCACCCCAAGTTACCATTGGACTTTCTGGCCACAAGGGCACATTGTTGTCACGTGGATAACTTGCTATCCACTAGGACTTCAAGGTCTTTCTCTGTGGTGCTGCTTTCCAGCAGGGTGACCCCTAACCTGTACTGGTGCCTGGTGTTATTCCTCCCTGATCTAAAGAGGGTAGTAATTTGGAGAAGAACAGTTGGCAATGCCAGAGAGGAGGCTCCTTGGCAGAAAGCCACTGAGAAACAGGAAGGATAGTGTTGCAGAGCCAGCTAAGTGCTGATACAGATATATTCTCAGTAAACCTGGATGATGGACTAGGTTTCCATCATCAATATTACTAACAGGGAAGCTCATCCTGCAAGGGATCTTTAGCTCCAGATCCAGAACTAGAAAGGAATTAGCCTGAGTTTTCTCAGTGTCTTGCTATGGGCTCCAGTTGACACATTCGCATAGGTTGGATAGAAGGTAACCCTGTGAAATTATCAGTATTTTCAAATAAATTGGTTCAGATTGACAAGAGTGTGTGGATATCTCTTGTAGTCTAGATTCAGTGGTAATGGACCCAACATGAATGCTGGTAATGCTCTTGCACTACTTGCTGATGTGTGATTTAGTTTAATCTACTGCCTTTATAGTCACTCCAGAGATGCAGGGACACCTGGGTATCTGAGTCATCTCTTCCTAAATTAACTGTGTGCCAGTAAAAAGTTACCTTATCTTGAAGTACTTTTCTTGAAATACAGATTTCTTTCCATTTGACTATAAAACCCAAGTCCAGAGAATGAACTTCAAGTCTGGATAAAGAGCTAAACTGAAAGGTTTTCACTCCTTTCCCTCCACACACACCCATGGGTGTCTGAGCTATGGACAAAGTGATGTTCGGCTTAGCCAATGGTATCTTAGAAAGTGCATGTGTATATAAGCTTTCTTGATATGCCTGTAATATGAGGTGATTAATTTGATATTTGGAGTCATTTGTTTGTAGCCACAGAAGTTAGTATAAATATATTTAATAGGCAGTATGTTTGATGTTCTGGTCACTGTTGAGAAAGTAGTGATAATTGTTTACAAATCAGGATGCAATTCTTCTAAACCCACTAAAGCCAAACCAACACTGCGATTGTTTCCTTATGTTAAGTTTCTTTGAGTATTTTATCCAAGGCAAATTGAGGTGAAACTTTGGTTTGTGGCTTTGAAAAAATTTGTTTTGGCTAGAGAGAAGGAATGACTTGATGCTGAGTAGGGAAGCTCATTCTTCAGAAACAACAGAACTAAGTATAAAATAAATAAGGAATACACAGCAGGCAGTTTTGTTTAAAAAAAAACAAACCACAAAAAAAACCCTAAACAAATAACAAACATACAAACAAAACACACACACAAAACCAGCAAAAACAAACAAACAAAACCCAACAAAAAACACCACCACGAACCCCACAACAATTAAAATGAACCTTAATGTTTTGATGGCATATTGATGTTGAAAAGTAGGTGTAAGAAGCTACCTCTTAAACATTACCAGAAGTCAGTCTGGTGCACTGAATTGTTAACTTCCACTTTGGATTGGTCTGACCAGTGCACTCTAAGCCTGGGCTGCAGAGAGCTGAGCAGGGGTGTGCTATCTTCAAAGGGCAGTATGGCAATAGTTGCAGCTCACAGTTTAATAGACATCACGATTTAGTTTTGGTTTGTACATAGTAAATGCAAAGATTAGTAAATGGAAGTTGCATCAGATTGTCAGCACCTCCAAAAAACCAAAATGAGTAATGAAGCATGCATATCTCTGAAGCCTAAAGAGAAATCGTTCTTGGCAAAAAAATAAAATTGTTAGAGCAAGGAAGTTTGAGCTCCTTATCCCTGGATAGCCAAAAGCCAAGTCAGAAAGAATTTAGCAGGAGGGATCCCGAGGGCAGTGACTGCTGTCCCACAGCGCCACCTCCCGCAACCAGCTTTTCGTCTCACCCCCTCCCCCGCTGAAAGTCAGTCCCTGGATGGTGGAATTGTAAAAAAGAAATACGTAGTAATCAGAATGAGAAATTGTCCGTGGCCGACAACAGTACTAGTAAATCATCCCATCTATACCATAGCTAACTAAATATTTGCTAGATAATTGAAAGAGCATATCTAGCCTTGTCTGGAAGGATTCTTAATGAGTAGTTTCATTTTGCCTTCTGTGCTGTGAGGTTTTGGTAGCAGATTAGCGTTCCACTCCTTCCTTCATTATTCAAAATTATTCACAGGCACTCCCATGTGAATAAATCTAAATTATTTTCTCAAATAATTTGTGGGTTTATTGTTGCAGTTACCTTACTGTTGTCTGTGGCAAATGGGAAACTTCCTCGGGCAATGAAACCTCAACTTGATTTTTTAAAAAAATAATTTTCCAAATTTAAACTCTGTAGAAATTAATAGAGTTTGGCACATTGACAGGATGTGTAGGTCTGTGGTCCTCTGCTCATTCTGGGAAGAGGGTGATTAATAAATGGCAGTGAAAAAAAATATGCTTTTAGATTGAGTTAGACCATGTCCCCTGAAGCAGCAGATAAGCTCAGGTCAGACTGCAAAAAGCCATTGCACATGCAAAATCCTCCTATAGTCCATAGTGTTTGTAACCTGTGGCTGAGGTTCCCAAGTTTGTATTCCTGTTGGTATTAAGTTTGTGGAAGTCTTCGCAGATTCTCAGTGAACACCAAAACAGTGACTGATTCTTTTTGGAGTTTTTTTCCCGCAAAAATGGGACACCTGTAAGTGGGAGTCTCTTACTATCTTGTCATCTTGATCCTGCTATTTAATATTTAGGTTTGATCAAGAAAAAAAAAGTATGTATTCAGAGAGTTCATTAGTTGTTTGAGATACAGCACAACTCAAAAAAAGCAAATAACCATTTGCATCACTTTGTGTGATAGGACTGAGTTGTGTGCCACAGTTCTGACTGAAGCAATCAAACATGAAAACTTCCTTTCTGATTTCACTCATGTTTACTGATCACAGGAACTGACTGTAGCGTATGCATAGGGGAAGTTCTGACTCTGGTAAGATCAATGGCATTTGCTGAGATCATTTTGAAGGACACTAAAAATGCACTAGTGTCAGAATAATCTGGACAACTGTGTCCCTAATGCAATGCTATTCCTTTCTTTTGCAGGTGGTAGGAATTTTTGCAGGATTTGGTCTTTTACTCCTGGTGGCCTCCCCTTTCCTTCTACTTGCTACACCATTTGTTCTGTGCTGCAAGTGCAAATGTAATAAAGGAGACGATGACCCTCTACCTACTTAAACTGAAAGAAGATTGGACTCATCACAAGTGTTTTGACTTTACTGTTGCTGTTGATGTTTCCCTCTTGCACTTATATTGCTGTAGCCTTACTTGCCCTGTTCTGCTTTTCATTGACATACAGTCTTGGTTCCAGGAACTGTTAACTACTGTTGCATAGATGAATTGATAGTAGACAAAGGAGAGTAATAGAAGGCAAGTTTGGTGCTAAAGAGAGACCATGGACCTGGGTAGCTATCTGAAATGAAGAGGTGATACTGCTAAAAATAATGCAAAAATTTTCTGGAGCCCTGCTGTGGTGGACTGGGAACTATACTGAATGGCATCAGCAAAACAAGCTGAAAATGCATACAAATCATATCTGTTCACTTCCATATTTGGTATCTTATTCCTGTATATTTTTAAGTTGCCTGTCATGTAAATCAGTTCATCTACTTTGTATGACTTTATCATGTTTGTTACCTGTTTTTGTTAAAGCCATCACAATGTCCTTCTTAGTACCTGTTTTTCCAAGCATAACAAAAAATACTAAGGTGCATATAGGCCATCCTATGCCTTTCTTGAAAACTGGGGAGGGTTAGAGGGACAAAATTAGTCCTGTTGCCTTCCAGGAATTTTTCTGAGGTCTTACAAGAAATTTATCTGATTGAAAAATACAGTTTAAAAATCAGTTGATCAAGCTGTAAGATTGAATGGTGACACAAACCTGCTGTCTAATCAAGGTTCTTTTAAAAAATGCATTGATGGTATTAATTACCACTGGACTGCTAGTGTTTTTCTGAATTGGTATTTTATTTACATTGTTTAGGGTTCTGCTACACTTACAGGGCTATGTAACTTCTAATCCAGGTATCTTAATCTTTTTATATATATATATATTAAAAAAAAATTATCCTATTTAAACCAAATGTGTAAATAACTATGCTACTGAAATATTTTGGAAGTTCAAGATAGCTCGCTTCTGTCTTTATGGCAATTATTTAAAAATACAGTACTAACTTTACGGTTTAGCAGACAGTTGGGTTATCAATGGAACTTTTAAGTATAAAAATATATTAGGTTTATCCCCATAGTTAATAATAAAAAAATGGGATATTTGTGAAAGTTGTACTTCACATTTAAACTACTTAGCCCATTGTCAGAGTTAATATCATATGATGTGTGGTGTATGCTGTTAATAAGAATACTGTGACAAAACAAGTTTTTATTTAAAAAATAATCACTTGACTTTATTTGATAGTTTTGTGGAATTCACAGTGCTGTATTTCCAGAGTAGTAAAGTGGGATGGTCAACATACTATTAATCATTGTAGTATTTCTTGAGAAATATTTTGTTGACAACCATTTTTCTCTGATTTTTTAAAGCTTACGAGAATTTGACTTATAACTTCTTGCCATGAAATATGAAGCACCTGAAATTATGTGTCTGTCTGTGTGTAGTGCTAAAGGAAAGCATTCTTTTGAATGGCTTGTGGACTGAATTTTGACTGCATTTTTTTTTTAATCATTTCTGTACATTATCAACATGCTGAGATGGATGAATATGTTGAAGCTAGAATAGCTTTGCACTAAAAATGTATTAAAACCCTTAGATGTAACTGCTTCTGGCTGTTGTCACATGCTGGGAATACATTTTCATAGCTTAAGCATAACGAAATTACTCCTTCCTTTATTATCTTTTGTTTTATACTAGCTATCTGTTAAATAAAAAGACTGTAGGGTACAGTTTTGAAAAGAGCCACTGCTTTTTATAAAACTACTATTGAATTTCTTCTTTTCCCCCTCCTCAGTTTAATGGTATCCAAGTGCAAACTATATCTAACCACAGATTTTTAGCTCCAGGAGCTAGCGGTTATCTGCAATTTGCTTATTTGGCTTGATTATAATTAATTCAGCTATTGTAATGTGAAGAAAAAAAAAAAAAATATAGCTGTTTCCATCAATCTGAACTTCTTGTGGTATCTTCAGATTGTTTATGGCAGTGCGCAGCTCAGGCCTTTTGTTATCAGAGTTGTTTTAGTATCGTAGCTGTCTTTATTATTAAAAATTGGTAAGTTCTTCAAAAATACCTGTAGGGAAGTCTGGGTAGTACATTCAATCACTATTTGCCAGTCCTTAAGGAGTCAGTGGGCAGTCAAGTCTTGCTTCAGCTCTGGCAGCAGCTCAGCCCATCTCTCCAGAGGTACCCTAAGCCAAGCACCTGGGTTGCCTTGAGTCACAGCTTCAGTGTGCAGAAATAACAGAAACCCTTCTGCAAAGGACAGCTTTCTGCAGGTAAGCTTGAACTATGATCTTTCATCCTTGGCCCTGTAATTCTATTTAACACACACACACACCCCCAAATAAAAATAAATAAATAAACAAAACAACCCCATAGACAAGAGGACATAAAGATTTCATGAGGTTGTTAATTTTCTAACTGGGTGCTCTAAGGGATTTTGCTGTATGTGGCAGTGCCTCTAATGACCAGTTCTACTACTGGGATCATAGTAAACAGCAGAGGTGCAGTGCCTGTTAACAGTACTGGAGTGTCCTGATATGAGGTTTATTTTTTCTGTGCCTTTCTTAGATATGGCCTTTATATGGCAATATAGTGAAACTTGAGATTTCCACTGTACTGTGTGGCCGGTTAATAATCAATGTAAAAAATAATGCATTTCCAGATTAAAAAGAAAAAGGAAACAAAAAATAAGTCCTTTACAAATAGACACATGTTAAAATGATAGCTCATAGTTGCTGCTCCCAGGTAACACACATAATCAGAAAACTGTGTACTTCCATCAGTATATTTCTGTCTCTGATCTCAACGTACTTGAATTGCTACTGGATCTATTTTGACACATCTCTTGTTTCACATCTTGTTTGTTGGGATAGGCTGCATCCCTACATATATTTGCCAAATACCTAATTCTTTCCGGTTTGCTAAATGTCATTCCATCTGTATGTATTCTTGGAGACTTTGTTGTGGTGTGTGGTTTGGTTTTGAGTTTGTTTGTGGTTTGTTCTTTTTAAATACTGATTTGTTTCTCAAGTAGCAGCTTCTGGTGGTAATGTATTGAATTCGGGTCATCTTTATGTTACAGCTTATGTTGATATTTTGGCATTTAATGCCCTGAAATTGCATTATAAATACATGATTTTAAACTCTCACCTTTAAACCCCCTGCCATGGAAAAGTGAATGTTTGTCTCTGCTGCTTTTCAGATGAAATTCTATTACAACAGCATTGGCTTTTTAGATTTTTCACCAGAAAAGTAATATTCACTGCATGACTGCTGGTTTTGTGGATTGTTTGTATCTTTTTTTTTTTTTTTTACAGTTGCACTATTATTTAGGGGTTTAGCATGCTTAAATGCTGTTTTTCATGGAGTTTGTAACAGTACATCACTTGCATGTTCTGTTGGGGTGAATTTGTGTTGTGTCTAGTGGGCAATTAGGGAGTCCAGATTCCAGAAGCTTTGCATCTCCCTAGACTTACCATTCATTAGTTGGGCTGAAGACAGTTCTGAGAGAGATCAGTAGTACAGCCTACACCAACTTCAGTGATGGTAGCTTTGTGGTTTCCCTATGTGACATTGGACAAGTCACTTATTTCCTTTTATATCAATTTCACCATCTTTTAAATAGATGGACCTATGTTTAGCCATCTCGCAAGATAGTTGTGAGGGCAAAATCACTGGTTTTGAAGCTCTTCAAGATTTTGTGATGAAAGATTATATATAAATACTTACTGTAGTTTTGTATTAATATTTCAATTTTATTCATGTTGGCACTCACCCTGAATCCTCCTACTACTGACGTTAGCATGCCAAGAATTTGGGATGCTTTTCCCCGCATACCAAGTGGCATGATCTTTCCTCAAATACTTCATTTTATGAATTAGGCATAATCCCAAATAAGAGCTGACTGCATCAACTCTTGGCTTACAGTTGATCTCCTGACATGCAGCAAACACAGTCAAAGTTAGTGAAAAGTTCTCTTGCTTATGGAGCCAATGGGATAAAATATTCATAGATCAGAAAAAGATGAAGTGCTTTTTATTTATATTGTTATGGGCAAGAGAATAAAAAATAGTTTTGTGCATTTTGCCTATAGGCCTCTTACTGTATAGGAGTAAATATATTTAACACAGGCCATATTCATCCCAGTGAGGTGCTGCATACATAAAGCTTTGTGGAGGTTTGTTTTTTTAAAACCAAAGCTTATACATTTCATGTACCTAATCTAATATCTTGAGGAAAACAGGTAGAATACAGTTATTGATGTCAGTGATACTAAAGACATCAAAAAAGCCTGCATCGGTGCTTAATTGCTAATGCACTTATACTACGTAAGGCATGCTGTTTATATTTAGAGCCCTGTGGTCTTCATTATTGCTTTGATTTGTGTATGTCTTATGTAAGAATTCCAGGAACATTAGGTACAGGTATGTGGTACATAACTGAACCTTTTATCATTTTATCATGGATGTATTTTAAACTTGTATAGGGATAAGCATGAAGGAGTCATGCGTATGTATAAATAATGTACTTGACTAGTGTAAAAATAGTTCTGTTGATGTATTTGAAATGTAAGTACATTTTGTGCCACTAACACTGTGATGTATAAAAGAGCTGTTGAATGCCTTTTAATGTTGTGTTTTGTACTTTGAATTATATTGAAGAGTTTAATTTGTAATTTCAATAGATATTTTAATTGAACATGTCTCCTGTGATTCTTCATAGTGAGTTTTCAGTGCTGTATATTCACTAAAGAAAAGTGCTTTTGTTACAGTAGGACTCCCCATGCCTCTCAATCCTTCAGAGCAACTATAACCTGTAGCCCTTTTGCTTCACTTCTGAGCATGCAGTTTCTGGGTTTCTCACTCATTGTCTCCCAGCTTAGCCAAAAGAGTGAATCTGGTACCTCTAGAGCTAGTCTGACCTGCAGTGGGATCTTTGGTTCAGCTCCTGTTGCAGTCTATTCTTGTATGTTCTAACTGAATGTGCTGCTTCAAGTCTCACCAATTCTTGGTAGTAACTCTAAACATGGGATGTTACCACTGCCAGCAGCAGACACTGTGAAAACAGGCTGCTAATTTAGTTAGCAGTTAGAAGAACAGAGCTGAAAAGTAAAGAGCCAGCTCTGCTCTCACCCAGATTAGGACAATCTGTTCTAGTAAATTGTGTCCGGAATCATTCAGTTGACAGAGGTGTCCCCCATCTATAGTATTAAGTTCTGCTAGGAGGGCACCCAGACCCAGAATAACTCCTGAAGTGTAACTGGGCACTAGATGGGAGAGTTCAGGTCAATATCATGCCAGTAACAATCCCGTAATAGCTGAAAGATTGAGACCATTGATTCCCACAGTATGAAAACTTTGTGCTAGTTCTAGCATTCTGCTAGTTAGATTCGTATGAATAGGGTTGTGGCTGTAGAAATTGAATTATATACCTACACATGTCAAAGGGTAGTGCTAAAGATTGCCACTGCCAACCTGCAATCACAGTGCATCCATAACATCCAGATATCTAGGAAGTTTCTCATAGACTGTACTGCGAATACTTGCCTGTTACAACTTCCTTTCAGGTAGCTGTACAGAGCAATAAAGTCTCCCCTCAGCCTTCTTTTCTCAAGGCTAAACAGCTCCAGGTCTTTCACCCTTTCCTCATAAGAGACATGTTCCCAACCCTTTACTAGCTTGGTAGCCTGTCTCTGCACCTTCTCCATAGAATTGTCTTTAGCCCAGCTATTCAGCTTATCTAGATCCCTCTGTAGAGCTCCCCTACCCTCAAGCAGATTGATCTTTTCACCCACTTCCACTTCCCTCTGTACTTGGCACTGGTAAGGCCACACATCAATCACTGCATTCAGGTTTGGGCCCCTCACCATAAGAAGGACATGGAGCTGCTGGAGTGAGTTCAGAGGATAACTAATCTGGTGAAGGGCATAGAGAACAAGTCTTATGAGGAATGGCTGAAGCAACTGGGGCTATTTAGTCTGAAGAAAGGGAAGCTGAAGGGAGACCTTACCACTTTCTATAAGTACCTCAAAGGAGGCTGTAGAGGGGTAAATGCTGGCCTCTTCTCCCACGTAACAAGTGATAGGACAGGAGGAAATGTCCTCGAGTTGCACCAGGGAATGTTTAGGTTGGACATTAGGAAGCATTTTTTCACAGAAAGGGTTGTCAGGGCCTGGTACAGGCTGCCTAGGGAAGCAGTTGAATCACCGTGTTTAAAAGTCATGTAGATATGGTACTTAAGAACATGGTTTATCAGTGCACATGTAGAGCAGGGTTATTGGTTGGACTTAATGATCTTGAAGGTCTTTGCCAACCTAGATGATGCTATGATTATATTCTATGTTATAAATGCTAATTTTACACCTTGGTCCCAAAGAAGAGAGCGCCTGGGAGTAAATTCTAACTGTCATGACTCAATGCTGTTTTCTAAAATCTCAGTGTAAATATACATGTCTAGCTGATGCATGGTACAACATGTCCTTAAATGTGAAATGTGGCCAGAAGGTCACTGTAGCTTATATATGTCTACAAGGAGAAGAAATTCTACTGTGTAATTTTGTAGAGCAAGAAATATGATCTTGGAGCAATGTAAATTGCCCATATTAGACAGACTAATAAAGGTTCTAGGATAACTTTTGTAGCTATAAGTGGAAGAAAGTGTACTAGGAATAGAATTAAATAATTTCCTTCTCCAAAACACTGCCTTTTTCTTCTTTTTTTTTTCCTCAAGTAGATGGAAAACTAAAATTAATAACTGTAAACTTAAGTAAGTGTGACTTCCATGTGTGATATGAAGAGACCATTAAAATGGGTTAGTCTTCCCTTACTTTTTAATGAGTTTGGATTTTCATTTTAGGTGAGCAACAAGTTAATCTTGCTGCATGAGAGCACCTGTGACAGACCTGTGGTTTTCTGACAGGTTTTTTTTTCTGCCAGTGATTTCCTTCAATTGTCACAATCTGTTTTCTGTGACAGAATACAAAAAACTGATTTCACTATGGACTTTAAGAGAAAAAAGTTATATATCACTGAAGGAGAGTGAACATAAAATGCACTAATTTAGCAGGTTTTGTAGATCTGACCTGCTCATACCAGTCTAAATTAAAGTCTGCAAGCTCAGCCATTCCTGAGATCTGTCCTGCTGTGTTTTACGATGATTACAATGACACATTTTATTTTTTTTCTCTTTGCTCCATTGAAATGATGTTTTGGGTTTTGGTGGGTGGTGGAAATGCTTGAGCTGCCTCAAAATCATGAGTTCTCATATTTTCGAATGACACTGTCATTTTGTGGGATTAGCCCCAGCAGAAATACATGAGATTGGGCAAAATTTCATTTTAAAATTGCCTTGGCAGATGAGCATAATGCAGCATTTCTTATTTTCATGCCTCAGTAATTATTAGTGTACTCATTTTGATGAAAGTCTCTTGTCACTTATGTGATCGGCATAGGTTGGGTGAGGAATACCTGAGCTGGAATATGGATACACTTTTTCTTGATGCATTAAGAAAGCACCTGGAAAGGGTGTTTTAAGCTCTTACAGTAAGCGGTGCTGCTGGGATCCAGCAGGGTGCAGTCTCTGAACGCCATTACAGGCAAGGAGGACCGCCTTGCTTTAAGAAAGCTGTATTAACAAGATTTCCATCTCAAGCTTTTAAAGTCTGTATTTCAAAACCTCCACAAAGGTAATTGTAGTGATATGGCTAAGAATAAGAACATTGTTATGGGGCTGCACGCTTTGCTGGGGTAATTCTAGTCTCTGCGTGGTAGCGTGTTATTGTGCCTGTTATCTGAGAGTACTTAAACCCTTTCTGAAAGTGAAAAAGCGGAAGTATTTGAACTTTCAGAAAACTGATATACATATAGAGTTTTTTCACTTGCAATTGTAAAATGAGAGGTGCACATCATTCCTTTCAAAATGCATGTTCAGAGAGCACTGATAATCATACTGACAGAAGAAAGGGGACCACTAAAAGTCAGCTAGTTCAAAACAGATTAACTATTGGCTAATAACATTGCATCTTCTCTATATTTTATAATTAATGGATGTTGTAACTGAGCCAAATTATTCTCTTCTCTCTTCCTACCCATGCCTGCTGTCCTATCTGTGTTCCTTGATACAGATGTTCAGCAGAAACAATGCAACTGTCAAAACAAGTCTAACCATCTGCTAAGCAGTCAACATGTTCGGCAGGGGAGGCAAGCTGCAGTGTGGTGCTGTTGTGAGCCCTTTGCTTTTACCTCACTCTTTTTATGTTCTAATATTTGTGTGCCTTCCCACTGTCCCCTCCCATGAGTGTTTCTGAGTAAAGCAAAGTGAAAAGTTAGTTCCTTAGTGTTTTTTTGTGTTTTTTTTTTGGGGGGGTGTCATTTGTTTGTTTTATTTTGTTAATGGCTTAGATGTATGTTTTGGGAGCCTGCAAACTCTAATTTAATATAGTATTCTGTCCTGGCTGCCACGTCCCTACCAGGAGCTTCCAGGAACTCCTGGGAAACTTCTGCTTCATGCCAATTACATCCTGTTAGAGATGTGTTTCTAGCATGTTTTTCAGTTGGATTAATTTTTCCTTTTCGGAACCTTGCAATTATCTTATGCAAAATGGTGCAATTAGAGAATTAAGCACAGTGTATCTTACCAGACTGCTAACACTTGCAGGATAATTCTAGCCTTTCAGTCCACTTGCAGCTCTTCTTTGCTTCCCAGCAGCAGGGTATGGTTTGAAGGTGCAGATCAGCATTGCATGTTAAAGAATGGCCCTTGTAAGGTGCAAGTCTACAGGTTCTATCTTACTGCTTCTCACTGTAAGGAACAGCAAGCAGAGAGATCCAGAGCAGCAGAAGGGAGAGGCAATGAGAAAGAACACCTTTCTTTTGGTCACCTCTTCCTATGCAGTGACAAATATAAATGTAAATTTCATTCTTAGTGTCATCACCCTTACCAGCAATTTTTGTCCTTTCACTTGTAATCTCAGGATGTGCTGCATCGCAGGTTCTGCAGTCAATTACTGTCATCTCCTTACAACTAAGACTGGGTAAGGGAGGCAGAGGGGTTAATTTGGGGTTTAACTGGGCTAAAATGTGAAAGAACTGGCCCTGTGAGTCAGCTGCTTATTTGCACTAAAACTGAGTCAATTACCCAGATATTTTCCTATATCATTTTCCTGTGGAAACAAACCGAACATAAAAAACTACAGTACCTGCAGTCAGTGTCCTTGGTCCTTCTAGAGACAGCCCAGACCTCCCTTGAAACCCAAGGAGTTCTGTAGGGTGCAAACATCTTCCGTTGAAACTTTTACTGTTGTGCCTGAGAAAACCCTTTCTAAGACATAGCATCTGGCCAGAGATGGTGGCTGTGAGGAAAAGGAAACTGAGAAATGTCTTAAGTTCCAGCAACATCTGCTTTAAATCACAGGATACCTTAATGACCCTTCAGGGCACTCAGTACTTAAGAGTTTTAAAGTTTTTGATGGCAACCTCAAATGTGCAGCCTGTCAGCACAGCTCAGTAACATTTTAACACTTTCTTTGGCTGCATGGACTATGACTTATCCATACTCTGACTCAAATATGAAGCTTGCAGAGGAGCTCTAGCTGCTATCTAGAGCCAGTAAAGCATTGGGGAGCTGCCTACCTGCCCCTTTGCTGCAGCTCACAGCATCACAGATCATTTGATAGAAATGGTCATGGTTGTCTCTGATCTTGGAAGATCATCTCCAAATATGGGGGAGGAGGGGGCAGAGAGGACTGTGTTATTCCTGGTGTTGTGCTTCAAGAGAGAGTTTTTGATCTCAGTCAGGAGGTTGCAGTGGCTGGGATTTCACAATAAAAAACGATGCCCCAGTTGAAGGGTTTTATAGGGCTTTAAGTTTCTGAGTTTTCAACAACTATGTCTGAAGCACTTCAAATTGTAAAAGCTCCTGGATACATAGAGCATTCAATGTGTTGGTAGTGGAATTAAATCCTTTTCTGTTTACAGGAAAATATTATCATTTATTTAAAGACTTATTATCATTTATTTAAAGACAAAAAAGCAGTTGGAGCATGAGGCCCCTCCCACCAAAATCTGTTACTCTTCAGAGTGTCCTCTGTGTCCTTTGTGTAAAATAGGTATTTCCACCCTGAAGAGCTTTCCCTCTCCTAGTATCTCTGAAGAGCTACTGAAGACACAATATTAGATTTGTGTGACTGGTGTGTGGTTTGTGTGCTGTGCTCTGGCTAGTCATTGCCTCTGAAGCAGCTGGGAGGCGGTGGCCACAGGGGAATATTAAATGAAGGTAGTCCACAAAGATTAGAAAAGACAATAATCACTTGATTTGCCTGGAGTAGAATCAAGCAATTTAAACAAACGTCTCTAATTTGTTGTTATTTTTTCCTTCAGTAAGCAACATTTCAAAAGATATCTGGCATCTACTCAACAGAGAGGAAAACCTCTCTTGTGTTACCACTGACTTCAGTTTCACTAAAATGCAATTTTCTTGCTATTTTAAACGAGAAATGAAACTCAAAATTCCAACAAGCTCTTGAGTACTACACAATGCCTGGCCTATTTCTTTTTATGCATGGTGTCATAGCAACAAGATGAATTCAAAATTAATTGTAATCCAGGCAAGATGGCCTCTATTAATATTCTATGTTGGTTTTAGCCTGGCCTTGTGATTTATTTTTTTTTCCCAAACAATAACAAAGGTGCTTTTTGCTACTGATGATTTTACTCTCTGGTAAACAAACCTGTGTTCACTAATTTGAACATGTAGCAAGCTGCCAATGAAAACTATGACTGAGAATTACAAAAAAAAAAAGATAGGAGACCAACAAATATTCAAAAGGAAAACAGAAAAAAAGGTATTGATTAAGAGAAACAGATTTTATTAAACTCTATGAGCAAACCAAAGCATTTTCTTTTAAACAGAAACAGCTCAAAGAACATTGCTGATAACAATTTCTCTAAAACATTTTCTTTATGGGCATAGTACTCAGATATAAGAATGTGTTTCATCTGAGAAATGTTCAGTACCTGCGTTGATATGATGATGCTTTAACATTAAAGACACTTTGATGGTACACAAAGACAAATCAATGAAAATTCAATTAGGCTTTCTAGCCTGAGAGATGTTTCACTTGCTCATTCAAATACAATGTCCCCAGTTCTTAATTTTTCTCTCCTGTTCTGCCTTGGTAAAAAGTCATATTCTGCACACTTTTTTCCAATAAAAAGGGCTAAATTCAGGTTTTTAACCATTATATAGCACTATTGCACCTGGAAATCCAGCTCTGCAAATCTTTACCAGCAAGGTGGGGGGAGGCTTTATTTAGATGTTTTACTGTATATTTAGATCTTGATTAAATGAAGAATGTAAGAGAAGACGTGGAACTAAACTCATAATCTCTCAGGAGTTAGGCAGCAGGCAGTCCTCAAGGCTTGTGACCTTCACTGCTGTTCATGCCTTTACATGCAGTCAGAGCTACTCAGAGGGTATTTGACTGTAAGTCTCTCCACCCTTATTTCTCTCTATTGTATCTGCACACTTTCTAGGATTTATTGCACAAGATGTGCTGATGACAGTGGAAGTTCCAGAAAATGATGCCACCCCAGACTTTGGCATTGGTGTTATTGTATAACTAATCTCTGAATATTGTGACAAATTTTCATGTCAGAACCACAGCTACTCATTTCAACAGTTGAGGAAGACCATGTGGGAAAAGTAACAACAAGCACTGAACAACACACTGACACATGTCCTTCAAGCAGAGTGTTGGAGATTTGGCCTACTTACCAGATGTATGAGAGAAGTCCATGCACCTTACTTAATTCCTCTTGTCTCCACATATGGAGATGAACAAATACTCCATTAGATGTGTTTTTAAAGAAAGAGTTACTCAGTTCTTCAACAAAAGTATTTTGGGAGGTGTAGACACTTCCCCAAATTCAAGGATGGAGATATTCCAGTATGTGATACCAGTTTAGGATCAGCTTTCCAAATAAACCTGGAAGGTTAAATTCGAGTGAATAAGAGACGAGGAAGCACCCAGATTTACTAGTCCACAGTTACTGTGAGGAGTAGCACTTTAGCTGTGTCTCTCTCTGTTTTGTACCTGTACTGCCTGTAGCACTTTTTATAGCCATAGATGATACTGGAGGATTTATAACAT
The DNA here is from genome assembly GCA_013399075.1 of Chloroceryle aenea. Taxonomy (NCBI): domain Eukaryota; kingdom Metazoa; phylum Chordata; class Aves; order Coraciiformes; family Cerylidae; genus Chloroceryle; species Chloroceryle aenea. Next base: position 144,574 of record VWZY01008184.1, read on the forward strand.
CTGAATTGCTCTGGCATGCTTTCAGATAGTTCCACAAATAACTACTGCCATTTATTTTAGATATTATTTTAAATTACTGTTTCTTTTATGCACAGACATAATGAGACCCAGGTTTTTTCTGTATGGACTGGCAAGCAAGCAGTGATCAAGAGCATTGATAAGTACCAGTAACCCCTCTCTCCCAGGGGCATGCTCCCACATTGTCACTTTTGAAAAATGTGGTCCCCGTTAGCAGAAAAGTGAGACCTTGGAGGCAGCTGAAGAGACAATGTGTGATTAATCCATAGTTAACCAGCAGTGGGAAAGCAGTAGAAGCGCAGTCACTTCCTGGATATGAGCAATGTTATGTCAGCTGAAAACTTGTCAGAGCAGATTCATAGTGGGGGCAAAGACAAAAGCTCAAAGAGTTAGGGGAGAGGCACCCAGTAGAGCACAAGATAACACTGTATTTAATAAAAAAAAAAAAGGTAAGCATGCAGCAATGTAATTAAAATAACAGCAAAGGCATGCAAATACAAGTAAAAGGAGAAAAAAACAAACAAATGCAAATTGAGCAGGTGTAAAATATTTCTGTGAAAAAATATACGTATTTCTTTTCATAGAATACCTGTGTGAGAGATGGTTCTTACTGTGTTTGATAAATTGTCTGTGTAGAAAAGTGAGTATCAGGGCTAACTTGTACCTGCTATGCAAATATACTCAAGCCAGGACTGCTGGCAGGACAGTTTCTCTCAGTGGTAGCAATACTTCTACCTGTCTGAGTATAAATAGACTTGCCTTCATTCATCATTCCAGCCAGGGTCACCAAAGAGTGGTCATTTTCAATTTTCATACTGGGCAAGTTCAAGAACCAAAGCTTGTGATAATTTTAGCTTAACATTCATTAAGAATTATGTCAATATAAAGAACGATAAAGCAATTCCAAAGATGTCCATAGGGAAGCTCTTCTCAACCACAGGGAATAAAACTGAATGAAATGGGTTTGGAAACAGAGGAATTTGACCCTGGCAGAAAGCAGGCGGAAATCAGGGACTAGCACCCTTTCAATTTTACCTGCCCAAATTAGAAGTTAAGAATGTGGGTAGGAAGTTGATGGGAGCCAGAGTCACTGCTTGTCAGCCAGACAGCATGCCATTGATAAGAGGTTCAAGCCCTTCAGGAGACAGGGCTGGGAACTGATGACTTTTGTGGGAGGCTGGACTTTCAGACTGCAGCCCATGCTGACCCTGCTGTCAGAATCTAATGTATTTCCAATAAAATCTGGCTGCATACCACCTTTACATAGGTTCTGACCATGACTTTCTTATCCTTGGTTTCCAAGAGTATTTTATTGTATTCAGTAGTACAAACTAAACCTAAGACCAGTCAAGAAGAGGATCCAAAAGGTGACCACAAAAGTCACTTGCTTTATATTACTCAACATCTTCTCTTTCTTCTCCATTTTGTTCTGTCAAACAGGCAAATCCTTAAATACCTTGGAGAAACTTCTGATTTAAAAAAACAGTGAAGGAGGCTACATCAAGACAGCAGTGATGACTCTAACAATGGTCATGTAACAAGCAACAAAACCTTGCCCTAACACAGCAGGTTTCCATCCCGCTTCAATCTGGGGAATGGAATATAGGTATGTACAGTGAAAATGTTTCTAAAATGAGAGTTTTTCAAGGCAGCCTTAGTTCTTAAAAATCTTTATCTTTTCTTCTTACATACATACATACAGATTTCCAGTGTTTACATTTGGTGTGCTTCATTTTTATTGCTCTGCAAAGTTATTTATTCATTCCTTTCCCAGAGCTGTAACGAGGAGCCTAAAACTGAGTTCTCGCCCTGAGTGTCATAGTTTTTTATCGCACCCAAATAGTGTCTTCTAGTACATTTAATAGAAAGAATCGGTTACTTCAAATGGGGGCTTCTCTAGCAAGTTCTGTGAGATTTAAAGTTGTCTCTGTGTTTGGTATCTAAGAAGGATGAGGTGAATCGCTCGTTTCATTTCATTGACGTTGAAGAAGCATGGGGCTAGCTTCCCATAGCCCAAGCCAGCCTGACTGAAGGCTGCGATGGGCCTCTCCTCCAAAAATTATTTGTTTCTTCACCTTACCAAAAAATGACGCTGGATCTTGTGACATCCTTTTTCACATGTGCATTCAGTAGACCATCATAAGAATCACTGAAGTCACTGTAGAACTGCAGTCTGAGATGAATACTTTTAATTGCTTAAACTTGCTGACATGACTTTATTTCTGTTTTGGTTTAGTTTTGTTTTGGGTTTGGTTTGTTTGGTTTTTTTTTGTTGCCGTTTTGTTGTGGTTTTTTGTTTGTTTTTGTTATTTTTGTTTGTGTGGTTGGTTTGGTTTGTTTTTTTGTTTTTGTTTGTGTATTTCATTTTGTGGGACTGGTTAGAAGGTTCTTTTCCCAACTGTTTACTACAGAGGTCAACTCTTATTCTGGTTTCGATTGCTGTTTTCAATTGTTATTTCTGTGAAAAAGAAAAAAGAAAGTCTAGAAACCTTTTGGGGAAATGAAAATGGAGTATTGCATACACTCTGTATTTCAGCAGTTGAATTCCTGAGGGAATCAACCAATACTGGAGAAACTGGAATCAGTGAACTTGATATAGCCATACATGGAAACACAAAGTGATTTTGATTAAGAGTAAAAATGATAAATGGTTAAACTTTTGTGTCTTCTGTTCTAAACTCTGATTAGAAACAGTCAAGTGAGCTCTGTGCAGCAGACTTACCTAAACTCACCTAAAACACATGGGACCATCTTTTGAGTCTTCTGTTTATTGTTTTTTATTCCCATCAGGGATGCAGGTGTGCTTTCTCCAGCTAACAGTTCACAAATTCAGATATCCAGATGTAGCCTGTATATAAAATGGTCCATATCAGGACATTCGCAGTTTAAATCAATATTATTTTAGTTAATATTTCTTCTTTCCTTCTCTTCTAGTTTCTGTGTCCCTTTTCCAACAAAACCACAGAACATCATTGCCAGAAGCCATATGTCTTCACTTTCAATATTAATAAGTAAACCACTTGGTTTATTGTTTCTGACTTATCTTTGTTTTTAGAGCAATTCATCCATTTAAAAATAGATGGGTGTGTTACATTCTAAAATCCCAATGAAGGATGAATGCTTTGATCTTTTCTTATTCAAAAATGTGCTAAATGATAACTCTTCATAAGGTGTAACTCTCTAAGACTTGCCTAACATAAGTATTTATCTGTTTCTGGGAAGTTTGTTATTATTCCAAAATGGTATTTTATTAATGAAAATGAAGTTAAAAAAGTACAGTTGAAACTAGATTCTCTTACTGATGCCATTAACATACTTTTGCCAAGTCTTACCTCTCTAATATATTTTGACTAATACAGGGTCATACTTAAATCTTTTTCATGGTTTAATCCCAGACAGCAATCAAACCCCACCCAGCAGCTTGCTTACTACCCAACAGTGGGATGGGGAGAGAATTGGAAGAGTAAAAGTGAGAATACTTGTGGGTTGAGATAAATACAGTTTAATAGGTAAAGCAAAAGTTACCCACACAGGCTAAACAAAACAAGGAATTCATTCAACACTTCCCATCAGCAGGCCATCTCCAGGAAAGCCAGGCTCCTTCATGCATAACGGTCACTTGGGAAGACAAATGCCATCACTCTGAATGCCCCCCCTTCCTTCTTCTTTTCAGAGCTTTATATGCTGAGCTCGACATCATATGGTATGGAATATCCCTTTGGTCAGTTGAGTTCTTCTGTCCCAGCTGTGTCCCCTCCCAACTCCTTATGCACACCCAGCCTACTCGCTGGTGGTGTGAGGAGCAGAAAAGGCCATGACTCGGTGTAAGCAGTACTCAGCAATAATAAAAACATCTCTGTGTTACCAACATTGTTTTGGTCAAAAATCCGAACTACAGCCCCATACAAGCTACTATAAAGAAAACTAACTCTATCCCAGCACAAAACAGAACAATCATAGATATGCTTTTGTTTGAAAATATAATCTCCTAAATCCTAAATGACTGGGTAGGTGTTGATTTTCCTTCTGAAAACTGGTCACCCCCCCAGTCAATTGCTTGTATCTGCAGATACCCAGCTCTTAAAAACCTAAACTGTAATCTTCTACCTTATGAACCAGGAATTATGGATTTATTTGGAAATATGTACTTTATGTGGTTAAATCAGAGATTATCTCAAAATTTACCTGGTAGGTCTTTGTTGTCATTTACTATCATCACCTTTCCCACTATCGCATGCTATCCTGCAATGCCTGAGCTGTTTTGTTTTCCTCAGAGCAAGATGTTTTGTCTGTAGTGATTGGGTTAACAGTCACCCGAGCCTGAAAAAAAAAAGGAGAATTAATCTAGAAACAGAGATATACTAATGGCTAAGTTAGTGAAGACCAAGAGAAGGCTAAGTATTTGGGGGTTTCCCAGTGCTAGATGTTTCAATAACAGATTGGACAAACATTTTATAGGAAGGGTGTTCTGATGACCTCGTGAACTCTACTGTCCAATAACTCTACATGCACAATGAAACCTTGTGTCATCAATAATCATCCACATAGCACCTACTTCAAACGTTCAGGAAAGTACAGACGTGTGTTCAGACACTTGGGTGAGTCATTATGGCCCCTAAGATGTTTTGTAATACAGGAAAGCTACCAAAACCTCACCTGCTGGCAGCAAATACTCAAGATAGCATATGGAAGAAATATTCTGATTCTGTCCCAGGAGTTTTGTGTGATTACAGTAGTGTAGGTATTAATATAATTATTAAATGTCTGTTTATGTACAAAAGAGGTAAAGTTTTGCTTAATAAATGGAAGAGGTTTTTCATTGCCCTTGTAACAGCCCACTATAAAGGCAGTGAAAATGAAATCATAGAATCATAGAATATTCATGGTTGGAAAGGACCTCCTAGATCACAGAATCCAACCAAACCCATAACAAAAATAAACAAACACCTAAATACCCTGATCAAACACGACTTTAAAACCACAAATTAACCCCCTACATGCCTGCCACTAGAGCATGCCCTGAAGCACCAGGTCTACCTGTTTCTTAAACACCTCCAGGGTTGGTGACTCAACCACTTCCCTGGGAAGGCTGTTCCAGTGCCTCACCACTCTTTCTGTAAATAATTTCTTCCTAATATCTGATATAAACCTTGCCAGCCGCAACTTCAGACCATTTCCACTGGTTCTGTCAGTAGTTACTAAGGAGAAGAGGCCAACACCCATCTCTCTACAACCTCCTGTCAGGTAGTTGTAGAGGGCAATGAGGTGTTCCCTCAGTCTTCTCCAAACTAAACATACCCAGCTCCCTCAGCCTCTCCTCATATGACTTGTTCTCTAAACCCCTCAAGAGATCGGTAGCTCTCCTCTGGACACGTTCCAGCATCTCAATGTCTTTCCTATAATGAGGGGCCCAGAACTGAACACAGTACTCAAGATAAGGCCTCACAAGTGCCAAGTACAAGGGCACAATAATTACAGACCACTTTGTGCAATGGTCTCAGTTTTACAGAAGCTTTGATAAAAGATAACAAGATGGTAAAATATTCATCTTTGAAATAGTTTCAAAAAAAGCTTGGGAGTGAAGAGAGCTCAAGAAAAAAAGGTCACTGAGAAAGGGGTATTTAGGCAAAAATGCTGGTAACAGAAAGCCTTGTTTCAAAGACCTAAGTCAAACCTGTAATAGAAGACTGTGCCTGGGGATATGACTTAGTGGTGAATTTGGTAGAGCACGGTTAATGGTTGGACTCAATCTTAAATGTCTTTCCAACCTTGGTGATTCTGTGATTTTAAGATTAGTTTAGTTGTCTAGAAAGTAAGATCTGATGTAGACACATTCAATAACATTATTCTCTTTTTGATAATCAAACGGTAGAACAGTTTGGCATGCCAGCTGTACCAGGTTAACCAGATTTAAAACAGCTTGTAATACTTCTCTGGTTGGATGCAAAACTTTCTGTGCAGTGCTTAAGGAAATCTTTTTTTGAAAGAAATAGCAGGGAATACTGTTTGCCAGGTCAGACTTAATTGTGAAGTCAACAGGCTAAATGTCTAACCTTTGTCTTCTTATTGTTTTAGTGGAGTCAAATCATCTCTCAAAAGCCTGCCATACCATGGCTTTTTCAGAATCTTGAAATAATTTCTAAATGTACACATGCATGCTGCACAAAAACAAGTTGTTCCTGCTTCCACTTTGTGTAGATCAAAGTGAAGATAACATTCCCAGGGACATATTGGCAAGTTACTGTTTTCCAGGTGTGTACTATGTTCCTTAGTCCCTTTGGGCTAGCTATAAACTGGACAATTATATTGCAGAACAATGCATGCACTGAGGACCAGTAGTCAGGCTTGGTAGTACTCATATAAGCCTTACACAGATTGATCACATACAATAATGCATGTGTTTGGTAGATTCCAGCTGGGCCTAAACTATCCTCTGCTCCCAAAGCTGTGGAACAAAATCCTATTAATGTGTTTTCCTATGAGATGAAAAGAAAGGAGACATCTCCACTTTCATTTTTCCTGCATAATTCTAATGTAAGATAGCTGTAAAATTTGCATATGGAGGAGTGGCAGGGAAAGATGTGACTCATAATTTAATCTTACATGGGAGAGGAGGGAAAGTATTATTCTTCAGATTGTCACAAATACAATACTGTATTTCACTTCCACACTTCTTACCTGTATTTTGGAATGAAAAAAAGCAATCTCAATAGTTGCAAAGAAACAAAAGACTGCATAGTAAAACAGAGTATAAATTCTGACTGGTCATATTCCAGAATACTGTTTTACATCTGATTATACATGTTATTACTTCGCCTTGTGGGAAAAAAAAAAAAAAA
>VWZY01008184.1:151446-173644 GCA_013399075.1 Chloroceryle aenea
AAAAAAAAAGAGATAAATAAATCTAAGTAGGAAACAGAACAGAGCCATGGGAAACAGATGAATGATGACATTCAAAGAATGGCATGAAAAACTGAAGAAATGCTACACAAAGCCAGGAAATTGTCATTTTGCAGCAATGGCATCTATCTGTGATAGTCTCCAGCACTGTTTCACAACATCCATCAATGAAGGATGTACATATGTCACACTGAGAAATTCACAATTAGAATCAAAATCCACAGCAAGCAATGACTTGGAAAGACTTTGACTCCAGAGAGCTTTGTATAAGTCTCTTTCCATATTCTGGATCATTTTGGCTCAAACCCTTAAATCACTGTTATTCTTTTTAATAACAATACTTTCCACTTCTGTAGTGACTTCCATCCACAGATCTCAGTGAAAGCTCAGAACTTTCTCTTATGAGTTCTATAAATATCAAGCAAGGTAAAGACTTTTCAGCTGGAAATAGAGGTCTTCTTACCTTCTACTACTCTCACAGTTCAGAACCATCTAGAAATTGTAATTAATTTTGAATAAGAAATTGTAATGTGTTCTCATTCTGATTTCAAACAACTCATTTGTTATGAAATTAATATTAATCATAATAACCTAAGAAGTTATTTGGATTCTGAAATACCAAGTCACAGATCATGCTTCAGTTTTATATTTTACTTATGAAATGGGATTTTCTTCTTTTATATATATGATAGTTAACATCTGCCATTAATTACTGTCTGAAGTGCAAAATATCACTGCCTTTGACACATCATAAGGTGATAGAAATATGACAGAAAAATCCAGTTAGTTTTTGTTGTTTGTTTAGTTTTTTGTTTGTTTTGTTGTGGTTTTTTTTTTAGGTTGTGGGAGGAGCTGCTCTGTAGTAACACAGTAATAAATGAAACATCTATTTTTCTTTTTTTTTTTAATCTATCAATATCTCCTTTTTATGTTACAATGAAATTGTTTGATCCTTTAAGACATGACAATACAGGATGAAAAATAAAATCAATAAAGTAAAAAAAGTCTCCCTTGAGCACAAAAAGTAGTATGAAAGTAGTTGTGTTACATGTTTAACAAAAGTGCTTGTGCAGTGCAATATGGTAGTGGCTTCTTCTGAGAGATCTGTTCTGGATTAAAAATAAGTAAAAATTTTACTTTGCATAGACAACTAGTAACTTGTCAACAATGAAGGCGAAGTATCTCTGCATTTTGTGTGTGTGTGCCTGCACACATGCATGTTGCCCTCCCCTCCTCTAGAAGGGCTTTTCAAATCACAAAAGAAGGTGAGACCAATAAAAGCAAACAATAGTGCTTCTTTTTTTAGAAACAAGAAAATACAAAAAGGCAGCTTCAGCAGGAGCAGCTTGATGCAAGGAACGGGCATTTATCTCTCCTTCCATCCTGATATCATAGCCAAGCATCAAGATGAGACTTTCAGTTCCAGTGCAACAGTACACTCCATTTTTAAAGGCCAAAATGGATTCTGATGAGGCTGTCTTGATTCATTACAAATAGCCTTGTGCTGAAGTGGAAGGGAGCTTGTTCCAAATCCTGATGAAGTCAATAGGATTGACTTCAATTGCCTTTGGATCTATGCCATGGTAGAGGCACCATGAGGTCATAGTTTAACAACTTTGTTCTAAAGAACAAAACTTAAAATGCTCCAACCCTCATGAATTCCTTACTTAGCTGCAGGAGGCTTCAATGGACAGTTTGCATTATGAATTGAACCCGCTATCCTTTTAATTGAGGGGATGTTACCCAGTGCTTAAGTTAGAAAAGCTTGTGGTTGCAGTGTTTAGTGCTGCCTCTAGAACAGAGAGGGCTCTCAGGGAGCTCTGAAGCTTTCTCCATAAATTACAACAGTGCATCTCAACTGCCTTCTTCAGCCGCCACCACAGATGGCCTGGGCAGGTTCATGAACTGCATGCCACCATAGCTGTGATCACAGAGATTATCCTAATGGCTTATGCCAGTAGTTCAGCATTCAGCCCTCTTCAGTAGCTTCCTCATAGATGATTTCTTTTTTCTGCAGATTTGCAGTATATAAGTAAGCATCTTCTATGTATTGCACACTATTTTTTCTCCCCTCTCTCACTTGTAAAAGCCTTTTTATCTCTCCTGGCTTCCAATGCTAGGCAGGTACCACATATTTCTGGTGTCCTGCCTTTGCCCATTGGCCTTTAGCTGTTCAAGGGGAGCTCATACTAGGTAGCTCAGTAAACCTGGTCTGGTAAAGTGTTATTTTGCTTTAGTCCCACAGCTCTGTTGTAGTTTGCTTGTAGCCCCAAGGGAATGCTCTTCTGAGACTAAGAATGGGCTTTGTCATTATATTGTTAAATCCAAGATTATCTCATGCCACTGAGTTAGCATGGGGCAGTGTGAGGGGCAAGGTGCTTTCTGGGGGATCTCCCAGAAGGGCAGCTCAGATGTGTGGGAGGTTGATGACAGGTTCAGGATGAGGCAAGTGAAATGCATGAATGGGACCTGACCTGAAATTAAGCCTGATTTTGACCCAGTCTGGAACAACACACAATCTCACATACAAACCACATAAAACCTGTATCTTTTCCCTGCTATTACATGTGAAAGTTTGGTTAATTCAAGTAAAAGCCCCAAAACATGGGATCAAACATAAGAGATCAAACATAATAAAAATCTATGAAGAATTATTACAAATAAAACCTCAACCAGACAATGGGTCCCAGTTGCCTCTATGAAAGGAAATACTATGGCAAGGTTTTTTTCTTCTGCAACAGTTACAAAACTTAAAGAAATAAAACAGAAAGGAAGGAAATGGTGTGACACTGGGCTAAATTTGCCTGTGCAAAAGATTCCCATAAAAGTAACAGTCTAGTCCTATGGAGATATGGCTTAGAAGATTTGGCTAAAATATATTCATAATCAGAAATACCTTAAATAAGCGTTTCTAAAAGAATCTGGTTTTGATAAATACTTTGCAGTTTATAAATAGAGATGCAATATCATGACAGGTTTATGCCCAGGAAAGGGCAACTTGAGCCTTTAATATAATCCAAAATGTATTAATTCAATAGCCTAACAACAACAACAAACCCCCCTATCTATCGTAGGTTTATGTATTTCCCAGCATAATTATTTGCTATCTATTAGACTTGATAGAAACAGTCCTCTCTCTAGTTCCACCAATCTGAGCTCTGGTATTTCTGATGAGTTCTATTGGTAAGGATGCTTTCTGGTTCCTATCTGTGATCAAAGCTTATGTCAGGAAGTGTTTTACACCAGTACTAGTAAAAAAGGTAGCTTGAATTAATTAATATTAGTTAAATAAATAACACAATTTTTATTTTCTGTACATGAAGTGATTCTTTCATGGACAGTAAAGTTTTTGTCCATTTTCACTGAATAAACAGTATTTTTAGTCTATTATCTTCAATCATTATTGTAATGTTACTCAATAAAACTAAATGCTTTATTTGTTCAGCAGGGTGACAGTGTATTTCCTTAACAACACAACATCATTGTGTGCTTTAGGAAACAGCTGCACAAGCCAGTAAAGTGATGACACATACTTGGAATTTTCTCCATCTCTCAACCACATTTTGATGAATATCCCATGAAATGAATAAAAGCTATCTGCTGTAAATGTCAGGCAGGTGCTATGCAGCTGCACACCAAACACGGAAAGACTATTTCATGAGAATCTATCTGCTCTATCTATCTCTTCATCTCTCCATCTCTGCACTGCGTCTATCTATCTACATCTTTTCTGTCCATTCTGCCTAAATCTCATCTCTAAATCTATTTCAGTCTAATCATCTGGTTGCTTCTATATAAACCCAGGTTTTACTCTCCTGCTGTGGCTATGTCATTCAAACCCTTTTACTAAGGATGTTAAACACAGCTTGTTTTCTAGATCTGATGTTGATTGAAACATCCTTTTAAGGGACATTCAAGAATGTCAGTTGACCTTTAGGTACCATTTTAAATTAAATGCTCATCAAAGTAGGACTGACTTCTGAATTTTGAGTATCTCACCCTAAAAGCCTGCACAATTCTTATAGAGCAGAAAATTTTTAAAAGGAGTTTTGCCTTCGTACTGCACTGAGTAGAGGCAAAGAGGCATTTTAATGCCATCTTCCCAACTGTTTACTGTCAAGGTAGGTATATATATAGATATATATATACAGCTGGCTGACAGATCGTATGTGCTTGCTTCAATGAACCTTGATACTGTGTTCAGCAATCTCCAGACGTTCTGAAGAACTGACAGGACTAGGAGAGTGTTGGTGTGTGCTGTCCCTGTGGCTGTGCTTGGCACGTGCTGGTGGATCAGATCTGTGGGGGAGAGGGGCTCACTGTCCATAAGCACACTTCTCTCCTTCGTCTGTGGAATATGGATGGGACTGACATTTTCTAAAATTTGCTTAAAACTAGACTCACCTATCTGAAATTTATTCAAAACCCATGAACTTGCCTACTACACCTAGTATATATCTATGTATATCTATGTGAATATCAGTGTGTTTGTGTATATATATATCCACACATACCCATATTTGTGAATATATATGTAGAATAATTTCAATTGGAAGAGACCTACAGTATTCATCTAGTCCAACTGTCTATGTGTCTGTTGTATATATTCCAGTGCATAATATGTATGTTTATCTGTGTGTATGTTCCTGTCTAAAGGAGAGCCACCAATGCTGTGCATAAATCCATGGTGTCAGTTTGTATCCATGTGATTGCAAAATTAGGAGCAGTAGTTAATACACCAGATGCTAATGCTGCAGTTCTGAGGGACCTCAACTGGCTGGAGAAATGGTCCAACAAGAATCTTATGAAGTTCAACAAATGGAAATTCCAAGTCCTGCAGGTGAGGAGAAATGACCCCATGCAGCAGTACACATTGGGGTCCGGCCATCTGGAAAGCAGATTTGTAGAGAAAACCCTGGGGTTCTCTTGGACACCAAGCTGACCATAAACCAGCAATGTGACCTCACGGCAAAGTCTGCATTAGGGCTGCATTAGGGCTACATTTCCAGCAGGTCAAGGGAAGCAATGCTTCCTCTTTGTTCAGCCCACAGTATCACATCTGGAGTGCTTGGTTCATTTCTGGGCTCTCCAGTACAAGAGAGGCATGTATATACTGGAACAGCCCCAGTGAATGATCATGAGGATGATAAAGGGAGTGAAACATCTGACATATGAGGAAAGGTTGATTCATTCTGGAGAAGAGAAGGCTTAGGGGGTGAATCCTGTCAATGTATATAAATGCCTTATCAGAAGACAGTCAAACTCTTAGTGGCATCCAGTGATAGGACAGGAGGCAAAGGTCACAACCTGAAATACTGAAAATTCTGTTTAAACATCAGAAAAACACTTCTAAATATGAGTCTGGCTGAACACCAGAACAAGTTGTTCAGAGAGGTTGTGGGTGTCCACCTTTGGAGATAGTAAAAATCTGGGAGGACACAGTCCTGAGAAACCAGCTTTAGCTGACCCTGCTTTCAGCCTATCTCCAGAGGTACCCTCCTCTGTGATTCTGTTAAGATGTGATTCTGTGAATGGAGGTGCCTGGAATTTCTTATTTGCTCAGAATTTTGCCTTAATTTTGTGTCAGTCACACTAGAAATCTGGAAGCAGAAATCTACCTTAAATGCACTCATCAGTCTTCTAGACACTGACATCGCTTATTCAATGCCTGAGAGACACAGACACATTGAATGACTTCCCTGCTGCTCTACACACTCTCTGAAGTGCCTCACTAGTACTGATCTTTCTCATTTTTTTTTTTACAGAGGATTTTATCCAACAGTTTTTATCCAAAGAAGATTGAATCATCCACATGCTTCCTTCCAATGTCACTGAGATGTGACATTGTCTTACTGGCATTGATTATTCACACTGAAAAACCTTGTCAGTGGAGAAGAGTAGCTGAGGTCTGCTTTTCAGGCTTTCCAAAGGAAGAAAACATCATGTAAGTGAAACAACACCCACCCAGTATTAGTACATAGCACTCTCAAAGTGCAAGTCATTCTCAGCTGAAATGAACAATAAAGGTATGGACTATTTTTCCTCTGACATGATAAACCCAGGATGAATATAATCATTGCTTGACTTATCCTATACTGTCATGTATTTTCATAGGACAGACATATGAGAATCTTTGTCCTCTAAAATTTTTTCTAAAATCAGTTTCTTTAAACATCCAATAGACATAATGAAATAACATGTAAAAAAAATGGAAATAAATTCCTCTGTCTTTAAACAATCAAATTCTTTTTTTATTAGTTCCAGAACATTAAGTTTGCATTAGGTAGAACTGGTAATAAATGTTCATCAAAAAGGCCTATAGGGACCTACAGTATATTCCCATATTTCACATTAAATTAGAAAAAAATGTTCAACTACCTACAGAGATTGCTGAAGACTTATTTTTATTTGAGATTTCTCTCCGTAGATAGTATAAATGTAAATGAACCAGGCTAATTATGTTTTAGAAGTAATTTTGTAGAATGATAGATTGTGAAGACACAGAGAAATGTATCCTTGGCCTTGGTGTTTTTGGTTGGTTGGTTTTTGTTTGTTTGCTTTGGTTGTTTTGTTTTCGTTTTGGATTTTTTTGTATTGTATGTGTGGTTTTTTTTAATTATTTTTACTTTTTTTTTCTTGGGGTACCTAAGCAAAATCAATGAAATGCTCCCTGAAATATTAATTAATTGTATACATGTATGAGAAAAAATAAAATTAGAAAGGATCTTTAGTAAGGATTCCTTAGTAATGTTGAAACTGTAGGAATAAGATATGTATTAAAAAAGAAGACAGTTCCAGAATAATTAGAACTCAAATTGAATATTAATTTATTACTTATCATAAAGGAGGCTACCTGTGTTTATTTACTTCTCATATAATATAAGAAATCAGCCATTATTAACTTATGGAAGCAGCTTAATTTCTTTTTGTCTATAGCACACAAGTTGTGGGTAAACATATTTTAGGGGCTTGTCACGTATGTTTTTCATTACAGTTTATGAGATAAAATTCACTTAAAAAAGAGCTGAAATGAAATATTTCCTGTTGTGTTTTTTCTTTTATTTTAAATTTTATGTTTCATTTTTTATATATTTAAACCTGACTGTAGTAATTTACTTTTATTCTCAGACGAAAAGGGTTTTTGACTTAATTGCAAAAACTACAAGCAGAAGTGCTTGAGGGTAAAACTTTCAGTGATATACTGCTGATGAAAGAATGCTTTACCTGACAGATAAGGAAAAGGAACGATTATTTATGCCTTTTTCACCCCCCAAATGGACTAATTTCATACCATACCCCAGAATATGAACCTGTCAGCAACACAACTTGTCTTCCAAGCTCTATGTTTCAAATGCTTTGCGATATTCAACAGTATAAACCAAGGATATGTAAAAATAAGTCTCTAACTCTGGGCTCATGAATAATTCAGTTCCTTTGGAATAACCATAGGTTTTAGCATGAGTCTCATCTGCAAGTAAGAGAAAAGTTTCTCAAAGGTCCAGTAGTATGTCCATCACAGATCTTGCACCCTTCCAGAGCAGATTGTAATCACAATGTCATGACTATTATATTCTCTTCTCCACATTTATCTTTCTCAAAATGGGTACCATTTCCAGTAACTGACAACAGGATTGAAGCAACAAGAAGAAATTAAAATTGATCTGAATATTCTTTTCTCCATAAAAAGGAAAGAATAGGAACCATTAAAGATTATGGAATCAAAGAAAGTACATAGGAAAGAGCCTAAAAGAAGCAATCCAAACTGCCTAAACCTAAGGCAAAATCTCTACCTACATACCTACCCACCTACCTACTTACTGTGTATAACAGCTGTTTCCCTAACCTGGTCTACAAACTTTTTAGGGTTCTATAATCATCATTGGCAAGATAATCTGGTATTTCCCTCTTTACAGTCAGAAACAACTTCAAGCGAATTTTTACTGCTGCAATTTATACCCACAGTACTTGTTCTATCCAATGTGCACGAAAAAGAAAACTCAAAACATGTACCAAAGATTTCTTTTTCTTTTCCAGTAAATTTTAATAAAATTGAAAACTGCTTTTAAGTCTCTCCATCACTTCTTTATTTTCACTTTAAAAAAAAAAATTAGTAAAGACAATTAGTTAAAGTTTCATTGCTAAGTCATTATCTTAAAATTTCTGATCAGACTTCTCACTGATCTCTAGAACCTCTCCAGAAGTGGTCTATTTTTCTGGAGCACATGTACAACAGAGTTTGGGCTGAAGTCACATATTATTTGAAGAGGGATTCCATCACATGTCTTCCATACAATACACCCACTAATTACCAATGTGATTTTAGCCCTTTTGAAATATAAGCCGCCATCAATTTTTGCTTAGTGTCTGATATACCATAGCTTCAAGAGCTTTTTCTGTAACCAGATGACTTCCTGGTGCATTTGTAATTCACCTTTGTTTATTTTTTTTCAGTTTTGTCTTTTGCCCACAACCTTGTTGAATTGTGTCCCATTTATTGCTTGTTACTTACTCAATTTCTCAATGTCATTCTTGACATCAAGAACGTATTCAATGTATCAAAGTGATTTTGAGTTCTAATCCCACTGTTTGTGGAAGGTTGGTACAACCTCAGATTGCAGAAACGTTCTGCGGTCCAGACTATTTAATGTGGCTGCTGGAGGCTACCAGACAAACCACAGAACCTTATAGATTTCATCTTTATGCATCTTCCTAGCTTGATGTTGTTTAACACCAGAATTAATTTCTCATTCAATTCTGTACACACATTTACTTTAACTACATACTCCTAACCTGTTTATGGAATTGGGATAGAAAACAAAGTCAAGTGCTTTAAAACCAGAAGTATGTCATATCTATTTCTTCTTTCCTACCCACACAGACTTTTGTGCTGTCATCGAAGGCCTTTCAGTGGACTTGACAGTGTTTCTTCTTTACAAATCATGTGTCAGATACCTATAACCTTTTTATTTATGTGTCATTCTAGAGCTGAAGTTAAGCTCAACTGGACTATAAATTACTGAGAATCCCTTTTGCCTATTTTATACACGTTACTCTGTATCTTATCTCTTGTGTTTTCTGGAGTCCAGCTATGCTCCAAGATGACTTGGTTTTCTGGTACTGCCCTAGAGAGTGTCCTAAATTTTCCTGGGAGAATTTAAACAGACTATCAAATGATTTGAAAACATTTAACTTCTTTATATAGCCTCTGATTTGCTCTTTTTCCATGCCAGCTGACTTCATACTTCTTTAACATTGATGTTAATAGCATTACCTATCTAATCACAGTTGGTCAAAAAACCATGAAACTCTTCAGATACGTTAGCAATATCTGTCGTTAGCCTTTTCTTTTTATTAAGCAAAAGACTAGATATTATTATTAAAATAATTACAGAATCCTTTCTTTTTACTGTTTTGTAACAACTGTATTAAAATTTTTATTTTTTGTCTTTCTGACATTTTCACTGCCTGTTTATGTTATTCTTCATGTTTGTCATTAGCAATTTCACCAATTTGTATTTTCTGTTAATTTCTTTCATAAATCAAAATACTGCAGAGGTAACTCAAGTTTAGCCTCTCACTATTAAGTTCATTTATTTGTTATTAAGGAGAATTGGAGATGGAACTTAATAGCTAAGGTTATTTTTCATTACAACTAAAGGGAAATGAAGAGGCAAGAGAGAAAGAAACTTGTAAGGGAGTAAAAGGAATATCTTCTGTTCTGGTTTGCAAAGCTGCTGAATACCTTATTGGATCCTTTAAAGTAGAAAGTCAAATCAGTCCCCAAGGTAGCCACTTATACTGACTTTGCCACTGATATTTCTTGTGCCTTTATTTAAGAAACTGCCAGCTCCCTTGAACTCTCTTTCCAACAGTTGTGTCTCCCAGTGGGTCCCACTGATCTGTTCTTTGAGTTATGAAAATCTGTTTTCCTGAAGTCCACTGTCTTTTTTCCCCCACTGTTCTCTTCATCATCTTGAAGAATTATCAGTTCTACCACTTAAGTGATCATTCTCCCTTAAGTTGCCTGCCCCCCTCATTTTCAGTCATTTTCTCCTTTTTGATCAGAATCAAGTTGAGACGAGGTTTGATATCCACTCAACAATTTTGTACAACATTTACAGTATAAGTGATAATAATTTAATCTTATTTTAACTATTTTAGCCATTTTGTTATCTAGCTTTCCTCCATGGTCTAGTAGAGAGACAGACAATTCTTCTATCCTGAAATAGCAGTCTAAGGCAGGTGGAAGGGTCTGATTGTAATATGAGCCTACACAACTAGTTTAAATTAGATACTGAACTATGGAAAGGCTAAAATTAAATTAAACATGCCCAGCTTTGCATTCTCTGCGTCCTGATATATTTCTTTCCCAAAGATGCCCTTTCCTCCTTCTGTCATTACCCTGGAGACTTTCAACAGGTCTGTCTCCCACCAGATTCCAGATCTCAGAGTGAACATGTGCATCCTGCATCATATAAGGCAAAATACTTTACACATATCTACAACTGATTCAGTCATTTCCTTCTTGTCCCTCTTATGACCCTATTATGAATACCTCCCCCACTTCAGGAAACCCAAGTCCTCTAAGCTGCACCATCTGTATAACCATACATTTATCTCCAGGATGTGTCTGTCCTTGCTCAGGCTTTTACCCTCTCCGATGGGATTGATAAGAACACCATCTGAGGCTCCAATTCTCTCATTGTTACTTAAGAAGCCTTGCTGTTTCTTATGACATTCTCTAGCTTGTTCCTAGAGCAGCAGCATTAGCTCCCAACTGAATGAGCTACATGGAGGAGGTGTCAGATGGCTGAATGAGCCCTGGCAAACTTGTGCAATAGCTCTGATTTGGACAGAACCTCTCCATAAGCATTAGGTCATACCAACAAATGGATGCTTCTGTTACTGAAAGAAGTGAGTCACCAACCACTACCACCTTTCATTTTCTGTTGAGAGCAGGAGTCATGAACCACTTAGCTGTCAGAGCATGTGGTTTTTCTTCCTTCAGCACTGCAGTTGGTTTCCCACTCACTGCCAAGACAGTTTACTACTTTTTTTTTAAAAACCTTGATAGATTGCCAGCTGAGGCTGAAGCTCCATCTGCCAGTAATAGTAGATCACAGCCAGCTTTCTCCCCATGGAGAAACATGTTCCTTTTCCTTCACTGGAGCTTCTGCAGACCTCAGCCTCTTTGTTCTTAGAGTCTCCATGTCTAGTACATCTATGAAGTCTTTGCGTTCTCTCATGCTTCTCAGCCCACTCCCCTTTCCTGTAATTCTTCCATTTGATTTCTAGGAAATTACACTTCCTGGATCTCTGGATTCTGCTATAAACCACATTCACTGAAAATCCAGACTGTGACCCAGATAAAAGCGTCTATGGTTGGGTTCCTAGTCTGTGCATAGCTCCTCTGAGGGCAAGTAGAGGAAGAGCTGGATGCTGAGTTCAGCTCTAGCAAGGAGAAATTACTCAGCCTTATTGCCCTCTTTTCCATAACCCTGTAAACTCTTTGAATTCTGTTTATTTTCCAATTTTATTATGAAATTCTCTCTTATTGCCATCTATTGCTGGTTAAGTTATCCCAGCTTTTCCAAGGGCAGGGAGGTTTCTAAGCAAGTCCCTGATTTAATGCTTCAAAGATGAAACTAAATTTTAAATCAAAATATGGTAGTACCTGTCAGCTGATGACTGAAAAAGTTTTTAGCCACATTTTCCTAATCAGCTTTTCTCAGGTTGTCACTAACCCTCATGAAGGCTGCCTCTGAGACACCATGTTTTAAATTGGATTAATTAGTCTGGACTAAACCTCTGTCCTTAAGCACAATGGGTTATCCAGGGCCCCACTCTTTTTCTGGGACTGAGCTCTCCTATTGAGCTCAGCAGCAGCAGCAACCCATCTACTTACCTCCAGTGCTGCACCTAAGCTCCCTACCTGTTCTTCTGCAGCTTCCACATTGGCACCTTTTATAAGGCAAGTGAAGAAAAAGGTCAACAGTTTTTGACAGGGGACATGAAGAAGAATCTAAAAGAAAGATGCAGTTGTGTCTGATTTGTGCTATTGGGGTTAGTGGCATTGGAATTTTTTATACTGATTTTTGTAGTCTTCAGAGTAGTCTGATTGCTAGTCTAGTGCTTTTACTATCATATTTTAAAAGAAAGTCCTTTCAAAGAGCCACCTGTGAGTCAGGTGTTAATTATGTGTTGATAAGAAGAAAAAAAAAAATGAACTGGCCTATTCTGGAAAATTTTCTAAGAGTTAGTGCTAAATACTGTAGCATAAGACTAGGATTATTATTATTTCAGTTGGAAACCTCAGCAAAGTACTTCTGAGAGGTTCTTGAAAATCTTAAATTCTAAAAATACCACACAGGTCTTTCATCCATCATCTAAATGCTGGAGATGTGATGACAGAGGAAGATGCGATGATACTGCAAGAAAAAGTAGGAATGTGGCAAAGCTTATTTTTCCAGCTTGCTGTGTGGTTATTTTTCTAAATCAAATCAATTATGTCTATGATATGATAGATTTTCCACAGTAAGATGCAGTACATATTGTCCTATATTTGTCCCTCTGTAGTATTTTTCTTCTAGATAAGATTTGGTATATTTTCATCTGCTTTTGTTTGACAGAGGTTTTTAAATGCTTTGGTTACCACAGAGCTATCAGTGGTTTCAGTACACATTTGGGCAAAGGACCAGAATAGCTGTTGCTAAATGTTATTCATAGGAAGCAGACAGTGTGAAAAAAAACCACAATATACTATTTTAATTCCAGAAAAATAGATAGTGGTTTGTTTTGTTTTATTTTTAACTTTACAGTGTTGCCACATCCTCAATCTAATTCCTCCCATTCCTCCTTCTATCATGTATGTTTGTACTCTAAATAAAATTTCTGATACAATCTCACTTTTCTTGTGCCTATCCTATCAGATTCCTATTTTTCCAATTAGGAGGAGAAAGGGAACAGGATTTTTTCTGAATTTCCTCTAAATGTGGTGAAACTGAAGCATTATTTCGTCTTTTAAAATCAACTACTTCTGCACCTGATGTCCGTCTTCTTTCAGTGACTACTATTTGCAAATTGCTGCTTTTTCCTAAGCTTATCCCAAATATTTAATATGTTTTATAATCTGTGCTTTCTGTGACATTGACACTCTTCAGGTTCCCTGAAACTTTCACCTGTCCTAAGTGGTTTTAGTATGGATGGTACTGTCCTTTTTTTGAATTTTATAATTTTCTCCTCTCCTGGTTTCCCTTCTATTGCTTTGACCCTTAATTTTTAATTTCCTTTAGCAAGTCCTTTTTTCTCCCACTTTTCCTGTCATCTGGTTAGATGTAGTTTTCATCTCTACCTTTCCTTTGTTTAATTTCTGTCCCCCACATTTACAGAGCTAATGACTCAAAAATGATCTTCCTGCTCATTCAGACTGGATTTAGTGCTTATATAAATGGAAACTTCTCTTTCTTACCATCACCTTTGGCACAATGGAAGTAAAAGGCTCTTTGTCTTTCTCCTCAATTAAACCCTGCTGCTTTATTACTGTAGGGACAGAACTAATGCACTTCCCATTCACAGAGAGTTGTGGAGGTGTGGGTTACCTGGATGGGAGGGGAGTGAGGAGGGAGGAGGCAATGTGGAGCACCTACTTCCAAATTCCAGCACTTCATCGTGTATGCTTCCTTTCTGTTCTCACAACAACTGTTTTGTCACCCTTCCTTTTATTAGCTTCAATGTCCTTTTTTCCATCATCCTTTTTCCTTGACTCCCATCTCCTGATCCCTTAGATTCATGAGACAGGTGACCTGTTGAGGAGGATTGCCTGTCCCTGCTGCTTGGCACAGTGAGCTGCAGCATCACCTCTGCACACAGAAGAAAAGCAGGGTCAACCTCTCCCTGTGATGCTCAGATGATGCAGGGGTGGTCTTCATGGGGCATGTCTGGACCACATGTGGCACCATTTGGACCTCTCAGTGCTGTTGAGGTCTGTCCACAGTCAGCAAGGCTCTCTGGTGTGGGAAGAGTAGCACATGTAGAGCTCCCTGTAGCACATGAAGAGCATCACATGTGAGCAGGGAATTTGCTGCTCTCTGTGAGCAGCAAATTAATGGACTAATAATTTCAAGGTAAAGAAGAAGGGAAATCAGTTGCACATCTAATAACGTGGCATTTTTATTTTAATAGTGTCACTATTAAAATAAGCCCAACTGATTATATTCTTCCTAATACCTTTTCTTCAATAGCCCAAAGCCCCGCTCTTTACCAGAATGTTTTAGATTCCAATACCCTTACAACACTTACAAAACAGTACATCTTCTGCTGTTCCTAAACCAGGCTGTAAAGTTCATACAACAATTTGTTTAGGGAAAGACTTTAATTTTCACATAGTTTTATCCCAATTATCTAGATGTGAAAATAAGAGGTGTATGTTTCCAGGTCCCTTTTATATATATATATGATCAGGAAGAGATTTCAAATTGTATCATAAAATAGTCCATTTTACAACTATCAGAATGTAGAGAAAGAGAAATACTTCAAGTGAAGTTACTTAAAAAAAAAATTTTAATTGTCAGATATATCTCAGTTATAAATGAAGGTCATCATCGTACCATTATGTATTTTTCTCATTACTGAGATTTTATTGAAAATGTTGTGGCTAATTGCCATGCAGCCCTAAATCCAAAGGAGCTGCCTTCTCTATCTTACGTTTCAGTGTTATGAGCATTTAAAAATCATTGATGACCTTCTTGAAGGGTATTGGAGAAATTTATGCAATGCTATTTCAGTTATCATGATGTAATGTCAATAGTTGAAGCAACATCTGTCCAGGTGGTTTTGATATGTAAAATGTGCAGTGTTTCAACATTCTTTCTCCTGGAATTTCACAAAAATAATGAAAATATGTAATCCACAGCTGATGCCAGCATGACTCATTAGCTTAGAAATCCTTTGAGCCAGATACAATGGACAGAAACCCCAGGCAACTGTTTTTTGTCATTGTTCTAAATGCAAATTCTTAGCCTGTTTGGTTTCTATCTTTTTGTTAAACTGCAAGGGTCATCACAAAGTCAGTATTTACTGTATTTGATATGTACTAAGTCATGTATTCTGTTTCAAGGAATAGAGTCCTTCCATTTGAAGATGTCACATGCAAAAGTAAAGACAATGGATTTCAAGCTGGTGGACATGCTTTTACCAATTCGGGAATTTTGAATAATAATTATAATAAAAAATATTGTACATTGGATGACAGAATGGGAGAGGAGAATATAAGGAAGCAGACATCTACATCTGGGGTACATTAAGAACACTGTGACCAGCAGGTCAAGAGAGGTTCTCCTTCCCATCTACTCTGCCCTGGTGAGGCCACATATGGACTACTGTGTCCAGTTCTGGGTTTTCCAGTTCAAGGGAGACAGGGAAATACTAGAGAGAGTCCAACAGAGGATATGAGAATGGTTAAGGGACTGGAACATACCTCTTATGAGGAAAGACTGTGTCTGTTTAGCTTGGAGAAGAGGAGACTGAGAGGGTTTCATCAATGTTTATAAATATCTGAAGGGTAGGTGTCAAGAGGATGGGGCCAGTCTCTTTTCAGTGTTGTCCAGTGATAGGACAAGGGGCAACAGGCACAAATTGGAGCACAGGAAGTTCCATCTGAACATGAAGAAAAATGTCTTTCTTGTCAGGGTGAAAGAGCACTGGAAAATGTTTTCCAGAGAGATTTTGGAATCTCCTTATCTGGGTGATCTTCCTCTGGCAAGGGGGTTGAACTCAATGATCTTCCAGTGATGTCCCTAGACCCCTACTATTCTGTCATTTTGTAATTCTATGATATCTGGAAAAAAATCAAATAAAATAGGCAAGGCAGAAGAATCACTAACAAAATTTTCTGCTTTGCTGGTAATGGTTCAGCTGGACCACTGCAGCTAGTTTTCAGTACTGTACTACTGAGTACTATGTTAAAAGAAATTCATGGACCCACTGAAGAGTCTGGAAGCTGTATTAGAAGTCTAGAAAGCATGAGGTATTAGGAAATACAGAGGAAAGTAGTGAAAGGGAAGTGGAGGGCAACCTAAAGAACAGAAACTCAAAGGAAAACAAAATAACAGGCTTCAAGTATGTAGATAACTGGTGCAAAAATGAAAGGGATAATGTTTTCCACATCCAGTAGGGATATACTGAAAAACAGGGCAATTGAAAAACAGGAGACATTCATGTTAGACATAGGGAAAACTAAATAAAACAAAGTTAGTGAACCAGTGGAAGAAGTTGCTTGTAGGTTAGGAGGTATAGGTATATATATCTCTAATTGCAAGGCATAGTTAGGGTATAATTAGAAAGTATAATTGATCTTATCATACAGTCATATATTTTTGAGGTCCCTTCTGATCCTATTTTCTATGGTCCTATATTTTTTTAATGAAACAGAACTTCAGTGTTTGGCTATGATTCAGTCACTAATAGAATAATTTTGGAAAAGCCATGTTAAAAGCTATCTTTAAATCTGAATTTGCATGATTTACCTACACAGAAAATTACTTTCTATGTTGAATGAACTATTGTATTAACTCTCTGTGTGCTCAGTTCAAGTTCCTGTCTTGGTGGAACTAGCTGGGATAAGATATGCTCAGAGGAGTAAATTTGAAGTCTCTGCTTCCTTGGAGGTGTCTCTTTCATGTCATTTGGAGGGACTATTTGCTGGCCATAAGGGGATGCACTCAGATAGTAAGTTGGCACAATGAAGCAAGCCACAACAGGCAAGGCAACCGCTACAGGAGGCACTCTGCAGAGGGAACGTGACACGTTTTCAGACAGGGTGCCAATGGCATGAAAAATCACGCGGCATTTTTCACAGATTTTGCAGACGGTGTGGATTTTTGCACCAGTGTACCGCCATGCGTTATGCCCAGGTGCTGGGGTCTGACTCCCTGGAGCCCGCCCGAGGGGAGCCTGGAAGCGCTGCTGCAGGGAGCGACGCTGCCACAGGATGGAGCAATCTGCCTGAAACCGTGAAACTTGGATGATACATTTCACACTGTAAATTTAAAACAGAAATCTGAATACGGCAAAAGCATAAGCTGTTTCTGGATGTGTCTCAACAAGCCATAGCTTCTTCCAGAGACAAGAGGAAAAGAGGAGAGAATTCAGTACAAAAAAAACCCTAAATATACCACAGCAGTGAAACATGAATGCAAATTGTCATAAAGCCTTTTGAGATCTGTTGAGTGCCTGTTATGTTCATCTGTATTGCTGAACTGAGTTGTAGCAAAAAGAACCCTTTTCCAAGGCTCTCTGAATTATTATTTCATGCACGGTATCACCTTAATTCTATTTCTTAAAGTCGGTATTTTTTTTTTTTTTTTTCAAAGTAGATTCTAGACATCTGCAGATAAAATGAATATGTATAAAAATAGAGTAAGAGAAGCTCTTGTCCCAGCACAAAATTGCTCTCTTAACATGGAGGAAAGCCTTTGATTTCAGGACAAAACTTGCATAAACTGATACTGAAAAATTTCAGTAGGTATTTGGGAGGAAATCAAGGACCTGCTCAGCAGAAAAATACATCACTTTTATTTGTTTTTGAAAGACAAGTTTACACATTAACTATCACATATTTTAAAAGGCTCTTTATACTTTCTGCTTGTAAAGATGATTCTAGGACAGCAGAACTTGATTAAAAAATGCACATACCTCAAAGATTACTTTTAATGCTTTTTGCTGAATTAGTTAGATTTCTTATTGATATTTATCTCACCACAGAAAATGAAAACCTAGCCAAATTCTTTTTGTTGAAGGACTATTTCTAATCAACTTCTCTGTCAAATTTTATTTGTCCCATTTTCTCATGATTTAGTATCAAATGCCTGAATTTAAGAAGTACTGCCCAGTGACTATAATCTCCAATACAGAAAAAAAAATCTGCAAGGATTATAAATCACAAAAAGAGTTTTTATTAGCTCTAGATTTTGTTAAAGCAGTTTTTAAAATAGAAACATATTAAATTCACCCCAAGTTGACCATTAAATTTCATCTGTCTGTGTGAAGGTGTATTAATATGGGTTTAGAAATTCAGAAATGTCCGACTTCCAGGAGATGGTGCTGTAGCACTTCAGCTGCCTACTGCCTTCCTGACAGGATGTTCAAGTTTCCAACACTGATAAAAAAATCTCTTTTTTTACTGTGATTCCTCAGAAATGCAGGAACCCGTCTCCCCAGAACGCACATATTTTTCACCCCTCCCACGAAACCGTTTTTTTCTGAAGCTAGAAAAATTTTAAATCAAAAGGGAGCACAAATACTGCCTTTCCATTCATGTGGGGATCAACAAAGATGAGTATCAAGTAATGAGATGTAAGATCAAGCCGCATATTTTGAACCTGTCTCAAATTAGGTTTGAATTCAGTTCTGTTGCTTCAGTTAAGCTGCTTCTAAAGGTACAAGTCTGTATCTGAATTTTTTGCCTGAGCTGGACACAGTTCAGCAATATTTATTCCCCTTAGAAGTCAATGACTTCAGCAGGCTGATGTGAATCAGAAGAAGAGCAGAGGGGTCCTCTGAGTGAGCAGCTGGGGAGGAAAGGGCTGAGGTGGTAGGTTTGTGATAGGCTGGGAGTGACAGCTTTCCCCTCCCCATCTCCAGGAGATAGCCTTGATTTCCAGCCTTGCAAACCTGGGCAGTATAGCCAGCGGTACAGATAATTTGGGTCTGACAACTAATTCTATAGCTGTGGCATTGCAGGCATGGAAAGTTGAACCGTGTTGGAAAAGCTTGGTATCTTTTTGCAGCATGCTGCCTTAACTTTTGTCTTCGAAGTGTCACAGGAAACCAGGAGTCCTGGACACAATCCAGTATCTACATTTCTGTTTGCTTTATGGAGATAAATTGGAACTGTGTTTGGGCAATTTTCCTTTCTTCTTTTTTTTTTTTTTTAACATAGTGTTTCCGAAATATTGTCACATAAAATGAAATACTAAAGTGTAAGGGTCTGGAAATCAGTACTTCCAGATTCCAATACTGGCACTGACTACAGCTAAGAAGGAAGCAGTATTGTCCACACAAAACACTGGAAAGGCATGAAAAATGCAGAGCTTTAAAAATTCACAATAAAAAAAATCAACCATTTGCTCATACTTTCTTAATGGAAAAACTGGGAAAAGCTCCCTTTTATTTTGTGGGAGGCTTTCAATGTAATTTCTTTTGCTGGGTTTAACAGTGACTTTGACAGACTCTGCTTGACCTTGAGCAAACCCTTCATCTGCTAGTTACCTAAGTGACTCCCACCTGTGTTAGAAAAGTATCTATAGAAAGATAATGAAGCTTATCTCAAGTGTTTTTCTGCAGACATGTTTAGTGGAAAGAAGGTAGCTTTATCCCTACAGCTACATTTACAATGTTTATTACTTTTGCTTCCTTCCATGTCTCTTCTAATGCA
Source organism: Chloroceryle aenea (assembly GCA_013399075.1). NCBI lineage: Eukaryota > Metazoa > Chordata > Aves > Coraciiformes > Cerylidae > Chloroceryle > Chloroceryle aenea. Next base: position 170,897 of record VWZY01008184.1, read on the forward strand.
GAATCATATAATCATATAATCTAGTCCAACCCTCCTGCAGTAAAGCAGGGACATCTCAACTAAAGCAGGTTGCTCAGACCCTCATCAAGCCTGACCTTGAATGTTTCCAGGGATGGGGCCTCAACCACCTCCCTAGGAAACCTGTTCCAGTGTTCCACTACCCTCATAGTGAAGAACTTCTTCCTAACATCCAATCTAAATCCACTATTCTCTAATTTAAAACCATTGTCCCTCATTATGTTGCTACATGCCCTTGTAAACAGTCCCTCCACAGATTTCTTGGAGGCCCCTTTCAGGTACTGGAAGGCTTCTATAAGGTGTCCCTGGAGACTTCTGTCTCCAGGCTGAACAACCCCAGATCCCTCAGCCTGTNATCTAATTCGTGCTCATAAGCTTTTGACTTACTCATGGCTATTCATTATGGACATCTCTCCACATTCTATCCATTTCTTAACATAGAGGACAACACCTCTGTCCCTCCTTCCCCTCTTGTCCCTTCTGAAGATCACATTCCAATAACACCATACACTCCTCCAGTGGGGAGGAGTGGCTGGAAAGACGCACGGCAGAAAAGGCCCTGGGGGTGCTGGTGAACGGACAGCTGAATATGAGTCAGCAGTGTGCTCAGGTGGCCAGGGATGCCAGTGGCTTCCTGGCATGTATCAGAAATATTATATCCAGCAGGAGTAGGGTAGTGATCATGCCCCTGTACTCAGCACTGGTTAAGCTGCAGCTTGAGCACTGTGTTCAGTTTTGGTCACCACAGTATAAAAAAGACACTGAGTTGCTGGAGCAATTTCAGTGAAGGGCAACAAAACTGGTAAAAGGTCTGGAGAAAATGTAAAATGAGGTGTGCCTGAGAGACCTGGGGTTGTTAGACTAGAGAAGAGGAGGCTGAGATGAGACCTTATGGCTCTCTACAACTAACAGAATCGCAGATTCACATAATGTTAGGGGTTGGAAGGGACCTCGAAAAATCATCTAGTCCAACCTCCCTGACAGAGCAGGATCATCTAGATTAGGTCACATGGGAATGCATCCAGGTGGGTTTTGAATGTCTTCAGAGAAGGAGACATTCCTGGTCAGCCTGTTCCAGTGGTCTGTCATCCTCACTGTGAAGAAGTCTCCTTTTGTTTACATGGAACCTCCTATGTTCCAGCTTGCACTAATTGCCCCTTGTCCTATTGTTGGACATCACTAAGAAGAGCCTGGATCCATCCTCCTGACACCTGCCCTTTACATATTTATAAATGTTAATGAGGTCTTCCCTCAGTCTCCCCCAAGGTCAAGAAACCCAGCTTCCTCAGCATTTCCTCATAAAGGAGATGTTCCAGTACCTTAATTACCTTTGTGGCTCTGCCCTGGGCTCTTTCAAGCAGTTAAACTACCTGAAAGGATGTTGTAGTGAGGTGGGTGTTGATCTCTTCTTCCAGGTGACTAATAGCTCAAGTTGCACTAAGGGACATTTAGGCTGGATATTAGGAAATTTTTTTTTTTACTGGGAGAGGAAAGAAACATTGGAAGAGGCTGCCCAGGGAGGTGGTGAAATCACCATTACTGAAGGTGTTTAAAAAACATCTAGATGTGGCAATTCAGGACATGGGTTAATTTTTCTGATAATACTTAGTGGACTTGATGATCTTGAAGTTCATTTCCAACCTTTATGATTCTATGTTGAGATATGGGTGGTAGGCTTTCCTGACTGTAGGCATACCTCTGCTGTAGGCTGCCAATCATCCACATCTTCATTTGGCTGGTCTTTCCCAACCAGAACCTCATACCTGATTTTTAGTGCCACCTGGGGTGTTGAGGTGGGCAAGGAAGAAGTTTGTCTTCTGCCTTGACTATCAATTTGCTTCCATTTCCTCCACTCATCCAGGTTACTGCCTCTGGTCTGACAGGGGCAGGATACAGGGGTCCTCTGATCCTGAGCACTTCTGTATGGGTGCCCCCATTTCTGTTTCAAGGAGGGCAGAGCCTGGCTCCACCAGTCTATCTCCCATTTGGCCTCCCTGATGCTCCTCAATCTTTCAGCTGCCTCTTCTAATTCTGTCACCCAGCAGAGGAGATCATCTATCACTGGGTTGGGCCAGAACTTCCTTCCACCTGGCATCTGCAGGCACTGTACTAGCCTGTTGACTGTTTTATAGATCTTATACCTATGGTTCTTGAAGAACCAGTGTTTTTGAGCAAGCTAAAAATATTTTTAGTAATGAAAAAATATTTTACAAAGATATTTATAATTTTTTTTGTTTGGTTGGTTTTGGTTTGGTTTGGTTTGGTTTTCTATTTCTGTCATTTTTTCATTTTATTTTATAATTCCTCAGGGTATATATGTGACTGAAAGTAACATACATTATTCNATTTTATAATTCCTCAGGGTATATATGTGACTGAAAGTAACATACATTATTCTGAGGCTTTTCTTACCTGACCTAGCATTTTTGTAAACTCATTGCAATGGGGAGAACTATGGACACAGACATATGGTATCGATAAAATAGAGGTACAAACAATATTCCCCACTTTAGCCAACAGTACAGTACAGAAGAGGAGGTATTTTGCTGTAACTTTCACTAAGAAATTAATAATTTTGTCACTGGCTGTCCAGTCTTAATTAGAAACTTAAATAACTGTTTCTTTGTTCACAAAGAAAAATTTGTTCCTAGCCACACCCTTTCAAAAAATTGTCCCAGGTGGCTATCTTTTGGCTTGGTTTTTGATGTGCTGGATGATGCAAAACCAATA
>VWZY01008184.1:191078-226003 GCA_013399075.1 Chloroceryle aenea
GAGGTACGCTCCTTGTCACCTGTCGCCAACTGGATTTAACCCCATTCACCACAACTCCCTGGGCTCAGCCATCCAGACAGTTTTTAACTCAATGAACCGTCCATCTGTCCAAGCCATGAACCACCATCTTCTCCAGCAGCATGCTGTGGGAAATGGGGTCAAATGCCTTACTGAAGTCCAGGTAGACAACATCCACTGCTCTTCTCTCATCCACTAGGTGGGTCACCTAATCATAGAAAGAGATCAGGTTGGTACCAAGGTCAGGCTGACAAGCCTGTAGTTCTGTGGATCTTCCTTCCTGCCTTTCTTGTAGATGGGTGTCAATTGGCGAGACTCCAGTCATCCAGAACCTCCCCTGTTAACCAGGACTGCTGACAAATTATGGAGAGACTTGGCAAGATCCTTCGCCAGCTTCCTCAGCACTCTTGGGTGGATCTCATCTGGCCCCATAGACTTATGGGTGTCCAGCTGGCTTAGCAGGTCATTCACTGCTATTTCCTGGATTGTGAGGGGATTATTCTGATCTCCATCTCCGTCTTCCAGCTCAGGGCATTGAATACCCTGAGATATTCAATACCTTCTGAGGGTATCCCCACAGAAGATAAGCTCTTCCGTGTGGGAACCCAATACATAATTGGTGTATTTTATTTGTCATAATTTATTGAAATATTGGTGGTTTTGTTTCCTACCTTAGCTGACTTTAGGCATAGGAAAACAAGGTAGTTTTGTAGGACAACAGACTGCAAAATACTGGGGTGCTGGTTCTTGCGTTTTGTTTTTTTTTTTGGAAAGACAGGTTAGCAACACCTCCAGCAGTTGCACTTCACATAATATCCTCTGCCACCCAACCCAGGAATTTCAGAAGAAATTCTCTTTCCCATTTCTTTCATACATTTATCTGTCTTTCCCATAGCAAGCTGAGGGTGGCTACAGCCTCTCTCATCCTTCACGTGGCAAGTTTTATTTTGAATACAGTTAAAGCTTTCTACCCTAAAGCTAAATATAAAAACATTTATAAAATCTCATTTCAAATTCAGTTAACTGTTTCTGCAAAACAGTGTTTTTAGTTTCCTTATCTATTTTGTTTTCCTTTGCTTTGGTCTGAGAATTGCTACAAAAGCATATTGATAAACAGGTCCAAATAATTTAATGCTTGTGTGCTGCATAGGAATATTGAGACCTATCACTCTAAAGAGGAATATCTCAGATGTGGAAAGAAGTGATATGTGGCCAGCAGTATTTCACAGTGTTTGTTCATCTAAACTGCCCAGAGAATCATATTTTATAGGAGCAATAAAACAAATGGAAAGGTGAAAGATGAGGCAAATGATCTGGTTAATGTATATTGTTCAGCCTCTTATAAGGGCTGTAAATATCAAGAGACATTGCATCATCCATAAAAGAACCATCCTATTAAAAATATACACACAAGAACAATAGTGCTCCATTTTAGTGCAGGCAAAACACACTCTGTAGGTTATTATTATGTTTTGATATTCCTGAAGTGCCTATCACGTTATCAAGAATCATATACATAAGGCTTAGGTACAGACTATATTTTCCCATTATTCACACTGCAAACTCACTTCTAATACCGATGAAACAGATTGAAAGTGTGTAAAACTGGGAATAATGTCTTTCCTACAGCTTCTTTCTTCCTTAAATTATTGGTTACACACATCAGAAGCTTATAGATATTGAGGACATGGTCTGAGTCTATTTTACCCTAACCCTAACCTGAAAGCTCAGGCAGGTGAGCTTTCAAACTCCCAAGGAGCACAGTACTCAGCACATTGTGGCTGAGGAAATTATTATCTTGCCTATGACTCTTGATTCACCTTTGATCTGTCATCCCCATATATGGAGATGGTCACACTCAAAGAGCTGCAATTAATGGCTCCATGTCCAAATGGAAATCAGTGACAAGTGATGTTCCTCACAGGCCAGTACAGGGACCAGTACTTAAAGGGGGCCTACTGGAAATATGGGGGATACTCTTTAGCAGGGAGTGTAGTGATAGAACAAATAGTAACAGTTTTAAACTGCAAGAGGGTAAACTTAGATTAGACATTAGGAAGAATTAATTACTGTAAGGGTGTTAAGACACTGGAAGAGGTTGATGAAGGAAGTTGCGAATGTCCTTTCCCTGGAAGTGTTCAAGGTCAGGTTGGATATGGCTTTGAGCAACCTGATTTTAGTGGAAGGTCTCCCTGCTCGTGATAGGCAGGTTGGAATTAGATGATCTTTAATATCCATTCCAAACAAAACCATTCTGTGATTCTGTGATTTTACACTATGTACCATGCACATTTGTCACTGTCACATAGGTGGATTCTTTTGAAGTGAAGGCNAATTAATGGCTCCATGTCCAAATGGAAATCAGTGACAAGTGATGTTCCTCACAGGCCAGTACAGGGACCAGTACTTAAAGGGGGCCTACTGGAAATATGGGGGATACTCTTTAGCAGGGAGTGTAGTGATAGAACAAATAGTAACAGTTTTAAACTGCAAGAGGGTAAACTTAGATTAGACATTAGGAAGAATTAATTACTGTAAGGGTGTTAAGACACTGGAAGAGGTTGATGAAGGAAGTTGCGAATGTCCTTTCCCTGGAAGTGTTCAAGGTCAGGTTGGATATGGCTTTGAGCAACCTGATTTTAGTGGAAGGTCTCCCTGCTCGTGATAGGCAGGTTGGAATTAGATGATCTTTAATATCCATTCCAAACAAAACCATTCTGTGATTCTGTGATTTTACACTATGTACCATGCACATTTGTCACTGTCACATAGGTGGATTCTTTTGAAGTGAAGGCTCCCAAGGCTCCAAATGCAGCTGCCATCCACCAGAACAAGAGCATTACATTTTGAAAAACTGGAGAAGCAACAGCCCATTGAATCTGAATATTAATTACTTCTGGAGACTAACAACATATACATATGATCATTAAATAAATCCAGATACCAAATAGGTGCTTATGTTTTCACAATAGATGTTTCACAGTAATCAACACTTCAGTAACTTCAGATGGCATTATTTAGCATTCCCTAAGGACCTTTTGTTCTGTTAATAGAATTGGTCAGAAATTTTCTGTTGAAGCAAAGTTTGATGAAAGATGCCAGTTGGTTCAGTGTGAAATATTTGATTCAAAACAGATTGGTTTAGATAAAGTTTTGCTGAATCCAAGGCAAGATTCCAAGAGAAACTGTGTTCCTGGCAGGTCTAGCCCAGTCCTGGGAACTCTGTAAACTACAGTATGGCCAGCCTGAAGGCAGGAGTCCCAAATGGGTCTGCGTCATGGCGAGGGATGTTGGAAAACTTCAGGGCCCCCCACTAGAAATGAGTCTGGATATGCTCCAAACAAAGATGAGCCTGGATTTGTCCCAGCTAGGGAACTCCCTAAAGCTACCAGAATTAGTTACAGGATGTGGAGAGTCTCCATAAGTCTGAAATTTAGAAAATTTCTGCCATGGATTGTAATGAAAATAACATTAAGATTTCTCCTTTCCAAACACTCCTGTTGATAGGCGGTTATAAAGAACTAGAAGAAGCACAGCCTTTCAGCTTGCTGGTCAAATTTTCATTAGTCTTTACTGAGTATAGGATTGGGCTCTAAACATTGTAAAACTAAATCAGCATAGTTCAAAGCATGGCCCATGGGTCAGATCTGGCAGAGAAATTGCTTCCAGCTGGCCCAATCACTGGCCCCTGGAGTGGAGGGGGAGCGGGTGTTTAGGCAGCTGATACAGCTCAATCATTGAAACAACTTCTGACCCTTGCACATAGGTCTGTGCAGCTGTGGACCCTGTGGGTCCTCATGAGATGTCTGAATGAGGTTGGAGGCAGTGGGATCCCTGATGCACAGTGCAATCTGCATGGTTGCCCTTCTCAGACCATTCTACTCACAGCCTGCAGCAGGACTTTTCATAGATGATTTCAGCTCAAAGTGATGCGCTGTGGCTCACCTTCTTACCCGATATATCACCCATCAAACAGCTGAAAGCAAGCTTCACTGGAGAACACCAGGGTTTACTGTATTTTGAACTAAAATTGTGTCACTTTGTTTCCATGTGACATTGTAGGTTATTAAACTCACTTATGAATGATCCCAGTGCTGCTCTTAAAAGTATCTTTCCAACTAGATGGATTAAAAGCTTGACTTAAAACCTTAACTGGACATGTTTCATAGGGCTTTTTGATCTTAAGTGCTATTATTGTCAGTGTTTGTCCCAGTTATACCAATTGCATTAAAATATCTTATGCAGTAACATATTGGTTGGATACTACATTGTTTTTAGTGATTTCTACTCCCCTACCTTGGAGGTACAATTCCTTACTTCATCCCTGTATTGTCACTGTTTCTGGAGGATAGAGCAGGCCAGCATGTATTTGTCATTTAAAGAATTCAATATTGTTTAGAGGAGCTCAGTGAAGTTGGTGGGGATGGAGGCAGTACATAGGGATAATCCCTTGTATAACCTTCTTGCCCCTTTAGGTCTTTTGGTGGTAGTGTATGAAGCTGATTTGTGGAGCTTCACATCTTTATCCTGAATGTAGAGCAGAAACAGGTCTGAAAAAATTTCACCACTCTGTAGTCTAGAAGTATCCCTTAACAATTTTATTTCCTAGCTAAGAGTTTGAAGATGGTGACAGAATTTCTTGAAGTCTTGAGAGAAATAAGGAGGTGACAGTTGATCGAAGCAGAAACAAATCCAATGGTCCCTTGAGATGAATCAAGCTATAAAGAAAAAACTAGAAAAGGAGTAGCTGAGTTCATGCTAGAACTGAGGTACATGGACTGGCAGGATGGGATGATTCATAGAGCTTCAGGAAGAGAATATTAAGGGAATATTGCTGGGATAGAGAGTAGAAGAGCAGATGACTTGTCCAGGAAGTTGTTTGGATTCTTGATTATGGAGTACAAGGAAGAAAACTACTAAAATCAGAGCTACTGATAGTCAGCAGAACTCTGCATCTTTGATAACTGCTTTTTGTGTGTGTGTGTGAGTGTGTGGTTTTTGTTTGTTTTGTTTTGTTTTGCATTAATCATAATGACATCAAGAGTGGAAATATCTACTGAGAGTTCACTGAGCTGCAGAGAGAGCATGCTTCTCTTCTCTTTCTACAGGAACAGGAAACCACAAAGGATACCCTTTCAGCCACACCACTTGGTAAGGGCAAGGACATCACTAAGCCTCAACACACTTCTGAAGACATTGTTCATGTATTAAGTATACAGAAGAAGAAATGTCAGCCTTGTTCTTGCTGGCATATTATCTTGCTTATCTTGCTTACCCACCTCCAGAGAGACTGTGCATAATTTGGCTCCTACATGTTCTTGGAAGCAGTCTTTCAGTGAGAGCTATCTCAAAAAAAAAATGGTATCTTGTCCGTTCCTTATGATTCCTTCAAGAGTATTGTCCTGTGGTTATTAATTGCCTTCCAGAAATCTGATTGCTCAGTCTTAGTTTTTCTCCCCTACCCAGGGGATGTAAGGCAAAGTTTCCAAAATATTGAGAAAAGGATTTCCTTGCCTGAGAAAGGCCCTAGTGTGTTGGATCTGCTTTGAGCATGTGGTTAAACTACAGACCTCAAAAAGTTGCTTCTATCCTACTTAGTTCTGCAATTCTGAGACTGCTTGGAGATATCTCCTCCTCTCCATCAACATAGTTACTTAAACAGTAATGAGTTAGAAGATGCATAAACAAAAATAACCTAATATGACAAATGGTGTTGCCATTTGCAACACATCAGTGAACAATACCTCATCAAGACTAGAAAATATGATTAAGAAGTGCTTACACTGACAAGGAAAAAAGTAGTTAACATCTTTGGATTGTCATACTTTGTCATTCAGGAATGTGACTGATAATCCCTGTTAACACGCCTGTTTGAGGAAGTGTTATTCTTCGCTACAGTGGTGTAAGTGTTTCCATAACAATTAAGAAATCAAAATCATGAAGCAGCAAAAAAAATCACTTTTTCATAAAGTCAGTGAAACCATAAAATCACTTTGGAGACAAAGCAGAAATGCAAAAAGAGAAAATCATGGCAGAGCAGTTAAACTAGTTTGTTTAATCAATTCACCAAAAAGGGTGATAGTGAAATATTTACTACAGGGGTGCATCTTCCCAATAACAAATCAAAAAACCCCAAGGTGTCAAATACAGAAGATGCTACATGAGATGCTACATTGGCAGGAGCATTTCCCTCCTACACTAGAAGGAAGGAAGTGGTTTACTTTTGCTAAAGAGATGTGAAAGATGAGTTGCAGATTTGTGTACCATTCAGTTTTTTTTCAAGGTTAGTTAAATAATTGAGAAAAAAATAAATAAATTGTAGATCACTATCAAAGCATAAGATGTCTGTGATAGAATCAGGTTTAAGTCCGTATTTTTGTGAATTTTGTGAATATTTCTGTTGGAAAAAAAGAGGATTCTAATGAAAGTTCTACTAACAGAGCTGTGCAGTACAGACCATTTATATTATATCATGGATTTTTCATGGTGGGACAATGCTAGATTTCTACATCGAAACTCATGAAATAAGAATTTTAATATTTATTTGGAATGACTTACAGCTAAAGATCAACAGAAGGCAAATATTTCATTTTTTAGCAGTAAGGTTGCCATTCAAATAGAGAAGAATATTCACTATTTCATATGTGAAATTTATGTGATATTAAACACATATCTAGCATGCCAAGAAAGTTCCTTTCCCTTCTAGTATTTAATCATAAGTTTTCCTTAGATGACTCCAAAAGGATGCAAAAAACACCCTTTAATCAATAGTGAATTTCATATATTTAGTATATTCAGTACATTTAGACAAAGAACTGCATGATGGAGAGAAGAGGGAGAAACTCTAATTGTTCCATAGATCTTTAGATGAAGCAGCACTCTTGAATGCAGTGTCGCCACACTATCCATATATTAGGCGCTATGAATTGCTTCAAAAGCAACATACTACTCCAGCATCTAAAGACTCACCTGCTTAGGTTTAGACAGTCTTTTACAAATATCCTGTCCCAAGATCCCTGTTGCACATTCCTGTCCATCAGTTTGCTCTTTCTGTGCCTTCACCAGGATGTATATTACATTATTCTCTATAACAGGACACATGAAGGACACAGGTTTCCAGTCTTTGATTTGAATGCTCTTTGCAGATTTTAGCACAAATCTTTCACATTGTCTGTTGCTTGCTTTGTATTAATAACCTGTTTTGTTTTGCCTTTGTTGTTTTTGGTTTTTTTTTGTACGTGTGTGTGGTTTTGTTTTGTTTTAAATTAGAGGTGTTTTTCTGAGCCTGATGGTGTGTGAAATGACATGTCATCCTGCACCATCAGCACATAAATAATTCACATCTCCACTGTACATACCACAGTAGATGTACTTACAAGAATCAGGGATTTCAAAGTGTTACTGACCTCCATGCTCTTTTTTTCATTTTTCTTTTTCAATAGATTAAGTTATATTTCCTTTTATTTATAGCGTATATAAGATGATCAGACATCACTATAATGGCTGAGGCATCAACATAAAGGCGTAATTGTGGTACATTAATGCTGCTCTACAGCATTTTAAAGGATGATCTGAGTTTCATTTCATTACATCTCCTATTAAGCACTGTAAGTTCCTGCCATGTCTTATGTCCTGCAAGAAATGTCACCAAGACAAATATCACCACCTATTGTATCACAAAAGCTGATGTTTACTTTGTAACTGAACCATGAGTTCTAAAATACAACCTCAATGATAATTTAAACCCCCCAACATTTTCATAAATGACATCCACATCAGTTGAGAAAATTTATTTTATAAATAAGGAAAATAAATATGAAAATTAAAATTATATTACTCATTGTGTTTTCTATTAATTTTCGTTATGACAATTCCTGTGTTTCCTTTATACCTGGAATACAGTAACAAATCTTACATGCTCTTGAGTATGCCTCTTTCAAGGGGAAACATGTTCAGGCAGAATCTAGGAGAGATTACTTACTGTAGCCAGTGATAAAAAGCCTGCACAATTATTTGTCTGTACCATAACTCTAAAGTTATTGAGAATTTCACTGTGGAATTATCACACTGATCTTACATTTAAAGATTTATTTTTTCTTTTTAATATATTAAGATCTCTGGGAAAGTCACTGAAACCAAATTGTTAATTATCTACCCCATAGTCTCCCATTCATCCTTAAGAGAATTAAATTCGGTGCCTTTAAAGTCTGGAGAAGAAAGGTGCTTGACTTGCTGGTTAGCAGGAGGAATACCTAGTATCAGGTACCTACTGCACTTCTGCAAACTGTCTTGCCCTCTGTATATATCACAAGCTATTGACAGCTCAGTTCTTTTTTTTTTTTTTTTTTTTTTTTTAAAACTCCCACCCGTTTNCACTGCACTCAGTTCTGTCCAATTGCTTCATTCATTATTTATGGCTAATGAAGTGTTTACTCAAGCTGTGTCCTTCTCATCCTTCAGTCTCAGCACAAATCCTCGATGTGGCACTTTTGGGCTTGTCTCTACATGCACTAAGCCCTCTTATAGACAACTTTTCCATAGGATGATTCCTGTCCCTGCTTACCACACCACTTTTATGTCCTTTGTCCATTCTGTTAAATAGAGGGTAACTCACCCAAAACAAATATGCAATTTCAAAAATAGACAGAGTAACAGATTAATGTGATAATTTATCTTAATAAGAGCCAGATGGATGCACTTTTAATCATGACTATTTGCCAGTGATGGAAAAGATTGTCTTATGGATAATGAAATATTGTAGCTTAAGAATTTGGCAGGTATGGAACTGAAATTTGACCCTACGTGAAACTACGTGGTAAATCCAGGACCTCTGTGGGACTCTGCTCTATGGCTTCTTGTGCCTGTACAATAGCCTACTGATGTCAATAGACTCTCTTAACAGAAGCAATTGTGCTGTCATTGCTTTTCAGACTTCAGGGCATAACCAGCTTTTGCTTCAGTGTGGGTTTAATAATTCATAAAGTGTTTTTTTTAAACCTATTTTTTGGTTGACATAAGGAAAAACTAAATTCTAGTGAAAACCAGAAAAAGTAGAAACTTTATGTGTTCATGGGCCAGATATGCTATGACGTGACTCTATACAGTGACAGTAGGTATTTGATATTAATTTACAGGCTGAAATTAAAATGTCAGAGGGCTGACAAGGAGGACCCAGTCCATAAGCTATCCTCTCCTGCAATTTCAGTATATTAAAGAGGCTGCATGATGTGTAAGTCGGGGTAAGAATTAGCTACGATTTCCAGTGACTCACAGACCTGTGATAATGAATAAGATTTACCTGTGGAGTACATATGGATAAACTAAATGCAAATAATAGGAAAAACAAACAAACCAACCAACCAAATAATTTCTGAATTCTTACAAACAATGACATGTGAAATTTGGCTTCAAACACATTTTCACTCTGCAGACCAATTTCTAGTTACTATGAAATTGTTTTGGCGTGTCCTGTGAAGATCACACAAAAAGCAATGTAACAAATCTAGTTTGTCTTAAAAATTTTATCACACTACCCTTACTAAAGCCACACCACCCTTTCTTTTTGGCTGGATCTCTCTAGGCTGTAAGTTCATTAAGGGATCTATGTTACAAAGTGATGAAAACCTCCTGAGAAATCTTTACTTCCTTCAACTCTATTTCAAAGGAAACAGTGAATGTTCCATGCCAGTCTGCTCCCTTTTTTGCAAAGTTTCTGCTCATATTTGCCAGGTAGAAAATAAAGGCAGCAGTAACCATCACTCATGTGTTTATAGAAGCAGTGAAAATTTTGCAGCAACTACAGGTCATCTTAAGTGGGAAAACACGCTATCTTATGGAAGTTCCAGGAGAAAACAGTGAATAGAATTGTGAGAAAGAATCCAATACTAAATTGTCTGATGTTTGTGAAATATAACATACAATTAACTGTTGTCACTGTGGTATTGGTGCTGCGTTTGATGAACAAAGCTTCTGAACTTGAACAATTTAATTTTACACTTAATTTCTTGAGCTAAAGAGATAGTTGTAAAAATGAACTGTTTGCATTTCATCTGAAGATGCATTACAGTACTGTGTTCATGCTGTCTGTGCATTTTGTAGAGCAATTTTAAGTACTTATGCATAAAGTGTTTTCCTGTGCAAATTACTTTAATCTACTGCTTGCAAAAACTCAGTCCAATGTTGACTACAATTATACATTTTCAAATATTTTTAAAGAATATATACTGCTCTGTAAAACTTTAGTTCTGGTTTTGAATTAAGACAGATTCAATAAATAAAGTCTATGAAAAATAATTATTTTCGCATGAAGGACACATCCAGAATTCTTAAATCAAAATAATTCAGTAGCTGCTGTAGTAAAGAATTATGTCTTATGGGGAAAACTTGAATCTCTGTACTGAGTTGGGATATCTAATTCATCCCTTACCCTTGCAGGTGAGTTTTTCAATCCATTGATTTCAAGTGGAGCTTCTTCAAAGTTACGGCAAAGGAACATCTCATCTTGGCAGAAAAAACAGTAGTTAACAAAATGTGCATCAACAATTTGTTCCTGTCCTTTCCCAAGTAAAGATGCTCAGACAATCCCTCTAAATATTATTTAAAATAGGCTCTTCGTTTTGGGGGTCTGTACATAAGAACGATATGAGAGAATCTTACTTTCTCCAGCTATGGTCTCAATCCTAGACACAATATAATGTACTCCAGAGCTTCAGATGTGGTGTAGGTTTTCTTTAAAAATTGTATTCTATTAGACGTATGGAACAAAATATACATATGTATATATGGTTAAAGCTAGCTATTTTTTCAGGGTTTTTTTGTGTTTTCACTTTAGGAGGCAGAAAAATACTTTAAATTTTCTAATTCTTTCATAAATAAGAAGCATTGTGACCAGGAATGATTCAGTAGGAAAAAATCATACATGCAATCAGGACTTCAACATACTCCAAGAAACAGTCATCTGTAATCTGACTACAGAGCTCTGGCTCTTCAGTAGATATATCCATAGAAAAAATTGTCATTGTACTCTGGAAATGGTCATCTCTGACCACTACAAGTAAATGTCTCTCAGATCTTTCCTGAAATGCCACCTTTACCATTGCATTAACTGCTAGTGCAGTTAAAACTTGTACACCACAAATTGAGATAGTGACAGAAGGAACTAAGAGCAGTGGCAACTGACTATCTGCTTTTTGTCCAGGTAACAACAACAGCCCTTCTCTCCTGTGTCCTGGCTCAGGAGCTCAGAACCAGGTTTGCTGTATTGAGCCCCTTGACCCTGTTTTTTCACCCTGTCATTTAGGTCATCCTTACACATGTTTGGAAAAGTTATCATCACTGCCACGGGAATCAACATTATGTCATGTCTAGTTAAAACTCATAATATAGCATATGTCACATGCCTCACACTGAGGCTGCTGTCCCCACTGGATCAAGGTAGAGCAAATATTCCCTTTTGGGGGTGACTATTCAATCCCACTCACGCTATATGCCAGAGAATGGAAATTTCACTCAAGCCTATTAACTATACAAGCAGTAGCACAGATGTTTGCACATTGAGCAGGCTATTCCTTGAGGGAGAGAGGGTGCTGGCACTCCAGTCTTCAAATTCTCTACATAGAAGGAAACACCACCTGGAGCAGGAAATGATCCAGGGACAAGAAACCAAAGAAATAAGGGTGGGTGGAAAGGAAGCGGGAGATCTATTGAAAGAAGAAATGTCTGTCATGTTCTTGCCAGCTGCTTTTTCTTTCTATTGAAATGCAGGTTTGTCTCTGTTCCTGCTCATGCTTGGGGGAGTGAGTATGTGTGTGTGTAGGATCTTCAGTCTGCTGCATTTGCCCCACAGAAGGTGGGAGTCAGCCCATGAAGCTCAGCAGCTCCCAGAACCATATGGGAGGCTCAGGAGAGGATGTGAGAAAAGTATGAGGGGGCTCAACCTGAACAGGAGGTTGAGCAGTGGTATATCTATTGTAACACAGCAGCACACATAGCATGAGCCTTTATCCAATGTGCCAGAAGGCTTTTTCAGTAAGGATTACACCATCAAAGCATCTCAGTATCACACAGTAGTGTTGATTTTGAAAAAAAAAATTGTGAAAATAAAACATCTGCCAGAGCAGCACATATATTATTGCAAAAAGAAAGAAAAAGGAAAAAAAACCCCACAACTTGCATTGCATGAAAATCTGGCCATGAAGTCAAAGTCTAATCCAAATCACTCAGGAGACCATCTTTGGAATAAGGCCATCTCAGAGTTACTAGACAAAATGGATGCCGTTAGTTTCTGCTGTAGCAATAATAAAGTTCATGGCTGCAACAGCCATGTTGTCTTCAGGATTTTTTTCCTTCACCAATGACTTTCTTTAATTATAAAACCTGAATATCCATTGTGCCCAATGACCAAAAGCCATCTATTGTTTCCTGTCTCTTATACAGCTTAATGAGAGTTTCTGGGGTGGATGTAGCCATATGTTTAGAGTTTATATGGCAATAAAAGGGTCTGATTTCCATCATAATGCCAAATGTAAATGAAGGCTGTGAAGGACTATACAAAGGCTAAACAAATAGCCTCAAGCCCATGACACTCTGTTCCCCATTACAGGAGGGTAATCCTCCAAGCCTGCAGAGAAACCTCTGCCATCTGTGGAGACCCCTTGCAGAGAACTCCAAGACAGAACCATGCACTGAAGTAGAACTGGTCTATGAACACAACTCAGGCCACATTTCAAACAAAAGAACAACAAACTAACTCTAATTACATATATTTCCCACACTGTTTTTGCATAGCTTGTATGGCATGTCATGAGCACAATGCTGTGATGTAGTGCTATTGCTGGTTTTACCATGTGTACTAAGAGTGTGAAAAGCATTGAAAAGACAAAGGCAAGCCCCCACTGTAGAGCACTCAGAAGATGAGTGATAATCGTTCTAGAGTTGCACTTATTTTTAATGGATATCCCTGTATATTTTCTACTATTTTAACCTTGTCAGTCAATAACTGTACCTCTCTCATGCCTCTGCTATAAACTTTGTCTGTCCCAGACATTTAATTCTCAGATGGAGAACCTACTCCACTCCCTTTGATACATGCATTCTTAGCAGTAAGCAGGAAATCAAATTTGGATGAAGCTAAATGATTTCTTAAGGCTAACAAATGAGAAATACTCTTATCAATATGTATTGTGTAAAGAAACTATAAACATTATCTATACTGTCCTGAGCCTGGGCTTGGTCACCTTACACCCATGTTTCCCCAGACATGACTTCTTTTTCTCCCAAAAGTATTGTCCAGACATTTTCAGATTTTGGATGTTTACTTGCATGAACCTGACAGCCCAAGGCAAGCAACAACAGTAAAGACGCATCCCCATTGCTCATCTCCGGTACACAGACAGAGCCAGTCTGTAGCCAGGCACATCTGGGAAGGACTGGTTTCACCCAATTCCTTTTCAAAAGTTAAAACAACCTGGTTTCAAATTTGCTGGAGTTTTGCAAATGTGATCATGATCTAAAGCTCAACAAACTAGTCTGAATTCCCTTGTTGAACGCATTTCAGATCAAGCTGACAAATACATGGCAGGATATCACTGGATTTGATAACACATTCACAAATTGAAAGGTTGAACTTTGCCTACATGCACACTTGAAAGAGCATCACCAAAAGGAATTTGTTCTCAGTGAAGAGACATCGCTTTGCCTCACAAGTAGGAATCTGGGGACTTTGTGTGATGAACAAACACCAGGTATACAGTTAGGTGTTTTTGAGAACTGTGCTGCCTTTTAGGGATATTTTAGCACCATGACAGCTTGAGTGCCCTGCATTCTGCTGTGTTGCCCAAGTCATCACTGGTGTGGTCTGGTGATAGCCTGTTCTAGGAAATAAAATATGCAGGAATACTGTCTGCTTCAAGACCTGCCAGAAGTTTGTTGCTGTACCATCTGGGCTGTTTTTATTTATCCAGCTGTGATTTCTTTGGGTTTTGCATTTTTAATTAACACAATTTTGAAAGAGGGGCAACTTTTGTTTAACCTCTTCAGTGCTGCATCATATAGCTAAGGCAAAATACAATTGAACCACAAAGACTCTCAAATTCAAAGCATGATCTCTTGAACTCATTGTACTTCCAGGGCAGTAGGCTGTTATCTCACAGGCTGTAATGCATTCCAAAAACAGGTAAGTTGTTTTTTTTCCAGTGGGAAGGAAGCATATATATGTGGTGAAGAAAGGATGCAAAAATCGAGATTCAACCATCCTCTTGTTAGCTACTATCTCTAGGTTTTCTTGTCTATAAACTATCCTTTTTCCCTCCCCACCCTTCTCAGCTTTAGGATCACATTATAAAGAGTTTCACCTCACAGGTAAGCAGAAAATTGTGCATGCATGAGCCTGTGCTAGAAGCTTCCTCCATGTCTGATAGAGGCAATGCTAGCTGGCTCCAAGATAGATCCATTGCTGGCCATGGCTGAGCCTATCAACAATAGTGGTAGTGCCTCTGTGATAACATATTTAAGAGGGGGAAAAAAACTGCACAGAAGCAGCTGGAGACAGCACCCTGGAGCAGGTTCCTGTCCAAAGGAGGCTGTGACATCCAGGGAACACTGTGCTGGAGTGGGTTCCTGGCAGGACCTGTGGACTCTGTGGAGAGAGAAGCCCATACTGGAACGAACAGGTTTGCTGGTAGGACTTGTGACCTCATGGGGAGCAATTGCACCTGTTTATGTAGGGACCAGTGGGCTAGTACATGCAAGTGACACCCTGCTGTCATCAATTACAGCAGATAAAGACAGTGATCTTGTCAATTCCTGTGCATGGGCTTAGCTTGACGTGAAGGTGTCTCCAAAGGGATATAAAATTTAAGCATAAGCATGCTTGTATGAATAAAAACCTTTTGCCTTGTTCATTTGCGTTGCAGGATTTTACAGTGATGCTGGATGAAATTTTCCTTTCAGAACTTAAAGGCAGAAAAAATGTTACTTTTTGCTACTATTTTTTCTTGATTTTCTGCAATGCATTTTTTGTGCTGGTGTCAAGGTTTTTTTTTCAACATATCAAAATGAGCGGTGTGATTTGGTTTCCCATAGTACCTCACAAAATCCTGCCTCGTCTTCAACTGCCTGTCCAGAAGTCTTCTATATGACTTGTGTGGTATCCGCTAGCCCCATATGGATGTTTCAGGTATATTTGGCACATCAAATGTGACTACATAGGTATGTTTGGGAACAGAATAGTTCCTAGATAGGGAAATACATAGGTTTTCTTTTCTTTTAAGCCAGAGTACATTTGAACAAGTGGTTCACACCAGAAACTAAATTGGCAGTCTATGACTCCAATTTCCTACAAACATCTATTTAAATAGAATAATTGAAATAGCAGAGTATCAATCCCTTACTCATACAAACAGTAAAACTCAACAGGAATACCATGCCCCATTATAATTATCCTCAATCCAGAAGCTAAACCAAATAATATAGCAAGCTATAGTAAGCTGTGTGACTGTGGTGGGTTGACCCTGGCTGGGCATGAGGTGCCCACCAAAGCAAGTCTATCATTCCCCCTCCTCAACTGGACAAGGGAGAGAAAATATAACTAAAGATTCATGGGTCAAGGTAAGAGCAGAGGGAAATCACTCACCAATTACTGTCACAGGTGAAATAGTCTTAATTTGGGAAAAAATAATTTGATTTATTGCAAATCAAATCAGAGTAGGATAATGAGAGAATAAAACTCAGATGTTAAAACACCTCTCCCCCATTCCTCCCTTCTTTCTGGGTTTAATTTTAGTCCCAATTTTCTCTACCTCCTTTTGCTAAGCAGTGCAGGGAGATGGGGAATGGAGATTGTGGTCTGTTCATCACATGTTTTTTCTCTTGATTCTTCCTCCTCAGTAGGAAGACTCCTCACAACAGTCACCTATTCCAGTGTGGGCTCCCTCCCACAGGAGACAATCTTGGGTCCTTCCCACTGTCTGCAGTTCTTCATTAACTGCTCCAGAATGAGTCCTTTCCATGGAGTGTAGTCCTTCAGGAACAGACTGCTCCAGTGTGGGTCCCCCATGGGGTCACAATTCCTACCAGCAAACCTGTTCGTTCCAGTATGGGCTTCTCTCTCCACAGGGTCCACAGGTCCTGCCAGGAACCTGCTCTAGCACAGTGTTCCCTGGATGTCACAGCCTCCTTTGGACATGAACCTGCTCCAGAGTGCTGTCTCCAGCTGCTTCTGTGCAGTTTTTTTCCCCCTCTTAAATATGTTATCACAGAGGCACTACCACTATTGTTGATAGGCTCAGCCATGGCCAGCAATGGATCTATCTTGGAGCCAGCTAGCATTGCCTCTATCAGACATGGAGGAAGCTTCCAGCACCTGCTCACGAAAACCATCCCTGTGGTAACCCACATTAAGAAAAAAAGCAAATCCAATACAGTGGCAAACGGGAAACATAAACATCCTAAGAATAAAACTTTCATTAGTTGGCAATTACTCATTAAAATATAAATCCTTGCCTCAGTTGACCTTCTGGTGCAGTTCCTTTCTGGTTGAATGAACTGTCTACAGAGTTCAACAATTTCCAGAATCCAACCCTGTTTGAACTTTTTGCCCCTGACTGAGTATTTAATAAAGGGAATTGCAGATCATAGTCGTACATATGGCATTTAAAGTATTGGCACCAAATGAAGCTTGAAGCCGTGTCATTTGACTTCCACCTTTCCAAATGGGTACTTCACCATTGTGCAACTGCTGAAAGCATGGATGGAAGTTCTTTTCACAGTCCCGTGCTTTTTTGCTGGAAGTCATGCCAGGAGAAAAGTAGATGCTCACACTGATCATTTCACTTCCATCCTGCCCAGCAATGCTCTTCACAGCACCCTGCTGTCATCAGGAATAATGTTCATGAGCCACCCCAAGGGAAAACTTTAGACCGGCAGAAGAGGAAAGTCATATCCATCGTAGTTAACACATCTGCAAACACATGTTTAGAGAAAGGCCTGGGGAATACAGATGCAATCTGCTCATTTAGGTACCTAATCTAAACTTAAATTCTAGACACTTGCTGAAATAGCTCTCTTATAAGAGCTTGAGTTCCCTATGGAGAGAGATAAGGGCTTTTGAAGGTTTCCAAGAACAAATCTCACCAACATAAGTTTTAGATTATGATCTTGCTCTAAACATTCCTTCAAATCTCAGATTAAAACTAATGCTCAGAATTCCCACATAAAAGTCTTAAGAATTTTAAAATGGAGTGCAAGTAAGGTAAAGAGCAAAGAACATCAAAATTTCCAGGTGACTACTAGAAATACCTAAAATTATATTAAAAAATCTGCCATAAATTGTAAAGCAGTGAGGCCTCAGATATCTGACCCAGCCAATAAGAACCATGACACATTGAGGTCCTGGGGGAACATGGCTTTGAGTCTGTCTTCACACATCCTTACTAGGCAGGGAGTTAAATATCCAGATTATCAAGAAAGGGGTCTGGTAGAGATTTTTGCAAAGATTTCTTCACTCTCTCTTTTGGGACTGATGACCTGAGTCACCAGAAACTATTTTTTACTATGCCCGAGGTTTTAGAATCTTAAAAATGCACAATAGGGACTGGTACTTGAAGGTTCTTTGGCAAGACAGGAAAGAAGTTTCATTGCCATCACTTCTTTCTTTTTATTCATCTTATTATTGTCTTGAATGTAAGTTTAAATAATTTTACTGTTATCTGTGAATAACATGGATATTCTGAAAAGCTAAGAGTTTATTTGGATGCATAACTGTACAATCCAAAATTCAGGAATTAATTTTCTCAGTGTTTCAAATATTCTGAATTTTTTTTCAGTAAATTTATTCTACCACATCTAATAAGGCTTTTTCTTTTTTTTCCCTGCACTATCATTACATTTCCTCAAAGCATTTCCAATAAGAACACTCCAAATTATGTCCCCTCAGCTAGTTCATCTGTTCAGTCAATAGGCAGCATTTTATTGCTTTTATGAATTAAGCCCACTTTACATCCAATCATTTTGCAAACATCTGTAGCCGAATCAGTCTAGGGAGCTTTTGAAAAATCAGTCAGTAGGGAACAGCTTTCACTTTTTTTTTTAATTTTAATAAAGTATTTACACATGTTTATTCCACATGAAATAGGAAAAGCACTAGGTTTGGTTGTCATACTTGAATGTTGCAGTGAAGGTCACTTCTCATGTATGAGTTTTTCTTATTTAAAAAGGAGAGATATGATGATGGCATTAGAATGATAAACCTCTCGTAATTTGTATCTTAGTTATGGGCAACTAAACTGGAGTTGTTACCACAGCTCAGCCTAGTAACGTATCATAATGTCATTTCTAAGGTATGTAGCAAGGCCACAGTATTTCGACTGACTTCTACTACCTTTTGTTGACTAGGAAGCTTGGAAAAAAAAAGAAGGGAAAATGTTTTGAAATAATATCAAGGATTTAATGTCAGAGACTACTGAGACTTTTTAACTATCTATTGTTTTCATTTGAAAAATGCACATTTATAAAATTTCAAACTTTTCCAAAGGATGGAAGAGCTAATTTTAACAATAATAGAATTGCTATTTAAAATGAGAAAGAGTTCTACTCCAGATTAACCAGAAGATTAGGATATTCACCTTGGATACTTCAAAATACCCCCACTTTCATTAAATCTAAGGACCTGGTCCTATCTCTTGCTTCCTAGATGCCAATTAAAATGTTGGACTATTCCCAGGTGAAAAGGAGTATTTTTTCACTTTGAAAGGTCTCAGTTTCATCAGATTGTAGAAATCTAGATCTTGGAAACATTTTTAATATGGGAAAATACCTTTTCTTGCCCAGCTATCCTTGGATCAGGAGACAGCTCTAAGTAAGTTGATTTCAGTGTGTCATTTTGTAAAATAGAGATAGTTTCCTTCATATTTTCTGTAACAAAGCTGGAAATAGTTTGGGCTGGTTTGCTATATTTTTTACAATGCAGTACAAATTAATAACAGTAAGTTGTGCCCATCTGTTGTTTCCTCTGGTTGACATGGGAGTGAAAAGGGACATATTTCTGTCTGAATAACCTTGTAAAAAAAGCCTATCAATTATGAAGAAGCAGAGGAAACTGTGAAAAATTGAAGCAAAGCCCAGGAGTGGTGACTTTTAAAAGTTTACCAGTTTCAGCAAAGTTAATTATATTCGCCGAAGGTAATTATCTCAATGCCTAGGATACTTCCTGATATCAGTTATTGCTTAGTTAAACCAACAATAGGGATTGTAACAAGATTGAAGGTACTGGGAACCAAGTTCCTAGCTGTCTAAAACAATGGACAAGTTCTTGCATTTTTACTGTCCATATATATCTTCCTTTAAAATGTGAAAGTAAAGTCCTTTGATGTAACTGGCTTATGAATTGAGAAAATTTGCATATAAAATACTTAAATTTACATTTTTAATCTTAGCAAAGGGTAGGTCGAATGTTTCATCTTGTTGCAAATGTCATTTCTGATATCATGTTAGGAGAATTCAGTTGGAAACTCCCTTCATACCTTGTAAAGATATGCACATGAAATAAACCAGAATGTTAATTTTGGCTGCCTTCACTCAGGAGAAGGTGGGAAAGCTGCTGCTGCAAGTGGTGGGTTTCTGCTTCCTAGCAGTGTAACTGATGTCAGACTGATCTAGTCCAGTTCTTGAAACCATTTCCAGTCCTTTGGGGAAAAAACAAACCAAACCAAACTAGGCTTGTGGGAGCAACAGAGTGTCTCCTGAAACTCAAGCCCTTCTTGGCACCAGCCAGCCTGTGCAGGGATGATCTGAAGTCCCCCTGTTCTAGACAAACTGCCAGGAATTGTGTTCTGGAGCCACCAGGAGGGAGCGACCATGCAGTCTGCATCCACTGGTGGGGGAAATGCTCCTGTTTTGTGAGACAGAGCCATAGCACCCACTTCTTATCTCCCCTCACCATCTCAGGACACTGACACATGCTACCACCACCTACAGGATTTGACCAGAGCTCCTTGACTCCTGTCCTTCATTTGCACTGGCTCCTTGGCTTCACATCACAGGAAGGTTGAGTAAAATGAAACAACCTGACACCATGCAGTCTTCTTTTCTTTTTACTACAGTGCTTGGCTACTTTTGCTTGTATTCTCTTAACTTCTTTTTTCGCTCTGCGATCCATGGGAATAACCTTTCTGTGCAATTAATATGAGTACCCAGTCTGTTTGAATGCATTTGCCATGTTAACTATTTTAAAAATGGTTCTTACAGGTGCTTAATATACATTGCTGGCATTTTATCTGTGAAGGTCATCTGAATATTTTCTCAGAACTGCTGAATTTTTTATTGATGTCATAATTAATTGTGCTACTTCTGATATTCATTTCCCTGGGCACCATTTCATGTTATTAAAAAAACCCAACAAAACAAACCAGAAATAACACATAACAAACCAAAACAGAACAGACACACAAAACCAAACAAAACCTCCAAATTAGAATATGATAGAACAAATGAGTTGATTTGTTTCATGCTTTTTTTTTCTTAGATTTTCCTCCCAGTTCATTTAAAAAAAAAAAAAAGAAAGAAAAGAAAATTGAATAAAAGAAGTAATTAATATATTTGTCTCTCAAAAACAAGTTTTAGGTTATTACGTGGTGTTTATATAGAGCTTGCGATCATGTGTTTGCAACTAGTATATTGACAGCTTCTATACACTTCACCTGGGAGCTCCAGGCCAAAGGATATGACTTTGTAAAACAAAATGCTTAGGGTCAAATTCAGAAAAGCTACTGTATTTAGATAACGTGGGTGCTGGAGACCCTACAAGCTTCAGTGCCCATGCTTAGGAGATTCCAAGTACTGAGCCGAGAGAGCACATACAGTGTCTCACAGACAGAGCAAGTAATAATGATGAATTATTTGGGGAGAATGATTACAAAAATTATAACATTTCTGCCAGTACCCTTGAAGGTTTCTATGTTTAAACATGGTAAACACAAACAGCTGATTTAGCATTCACCACAACTGAAGGAATGGAAAACCTCAGTGAGGTAGCAAAGAATGAAACCTCCTGAAGCAGATCAGCTGTTGAGATAATAAAAGCATTTTATGTTGGCAAAAGATCTGTCTAGGAGGCTTCTGTTCAGCTTTCTCTGTCCTTTTCCTAAATTCTCATCTCTCTTCCTTCTGTTCTTTTTTCCTTTTACACCTCTTTCTCACCAACCCCAGCTGTGCTGAATCATGTGGAGGATTGTATTTTAACAGAAGCAGTAAAGAACTCCAGCAGAGACAAAATCAGACGTCTGAAGTGAGAAATACCCTCATGTATCCCCCTGAAACATTACGCAGTGTGAGATTCCTGCAAACAAAAGTCAAGAACTCAAAAGCCAAGTGTCTTTGTAGCCTTGTGACCAGGGCTTTGTCATACTGGTTTTGTTCTTTGTCCACCAACTATTTAACCCTAGTGCAAAATTAATTTACAACACTGAGAGCTTAAGTCTACCTCAGGAGATGTCTGTGAAAGTCAACATTATGAACATTTAAAGGTGATTCCTTCTGATATAGCCTGGTATTTCTTTAAAGTCTGTTTCATAAACTAAACCTTGAATAAAGGTCACCTGAGTAAACACATATGCTGGGTTGCAGTTACCTGGCACTGCCTTCCACTGCTTTCCTTAGCGTTTTGCCACAGGGACTTGCTCCTGCCTAGTTAGGTCTGATCTCTGTGTCTAGTTCAAGTGAGTTGAACTGTCTGGGATGAATGCTGCACTTAGTCCTGTGCTAATAGTTGAAACATTGCTACCATAACTTAATAGCTGCTAGATCTAGCAGTTTACAGGGGCAACAACACCCAAGATAAGAGCCACTGCAAACTTCTTAATTGGCTCTATGTTGCCTTGCAGATCAGCCTGAAGTGCACGCAGGCTGGTGCTCATAGCTTCCCTGAGCAACTTTCTCATGGCAGGTTTCTGTCTTTGCTGATTCAGGTTTAGGTAATACCTAATGAGCAAAGTTCAGCCTTTTTTTTCAGTCGCATCTTTTTCTCTCACGGCAATTCATTTTGCCATCCCAGTTGTGTTTTAATAGGCTCTAAAACTTATACAACTAGCACAGTCAGCAAAAACAGCGTTGGGATTAAGAATCTCACAAACTGTCAAAAATGAAACCAACTGTTCATTAACATTTTTAACATCAAAGAAAAGATCTGGGGATCTATACAGTTGGTTTTCCCATTAAACCAATAGCATAAGAAGCTTAAGTATCATCTATGCATTTGTACTCTTAACTTTGGCAAGTGAGGTATGATAATGCATTTTTTATAACTAATAATCATTACGAAGTGCTAACTACCAGATTCAAAACCACTTCCAACCTATATAATTTCATTGTTTACAATATTAACTACAAAAGCAAGGAGAATTGGTTGTAACACCCCCTGGACAAAGACCAGAATGTAGATTTGCATTAATGCTCCAGTAAACAAATGATCATCAAGGAAAGATTAAAACGCAGAGGTAGTTTCCATTCTCCCTCTGTATTCCCCTCTGCTTTCAGTTTTGCTTCTGTCATTACAAGTATCTCAGCTGCATTTTCAAATGTTTGATTATCATGTAAGCATACTCTATAAAATGGTACATAACAGCTTCATAACCCATATGTTCCCTACCATGACAGAACAAAAGCATTTCTTGTGTTTAGTTGTAGAAACTAAACAGGAACTGTTCATTCAAATCTTCAACTTCCCCAAAATGAAGCACAGAAAGTAGGTGTAAGCTACAATGTTCTATGCAATCTAATGCAAATGTATGCAAATTTCTTCATATTAGAATCATTGTCTAGTTGTCATCCTCACATGGGGCACATCAAAGCCATATGACCTGATTTTGCACCTGCTGTTTAATTAAATTTACAAGGCAGACACTCTCTCTACTCCTGGTGATATACAAATCCATTTTTACTACCGCAGCTTCTAATTTACAAGGTAGTCGACTGCTGTGTTTCACCGCCAATAGCTGCCCAACTGCTCTTTGTTAAAGTGAAGATTAAAAACTGAAAACTGGCCACCATTTGAGTGTATGAATTAAAAGAAATATTAAATGTGATTTCCCTCTTCACCTTTTTTAAAAAATGGGACAAAAAGGAGACTACAGTAGGAACCCTCCATACTAATTATAACAATCTTGATTTTTTCATTCCCCTGCTGTGAAGAGGTCGAGACACAACACTTTTGTCAAGTTATCAATAGTTCTTCTGTTTTGCAGGAGACATATGCTGAAATATAGCAATGCACCAGGTCTAGTAGCAATGATATTAACAAGGCTGTCTCTTTTCCTGGCTACGCATGCAAAGTTTTCAGTATATATGGTATTGAACTCACATCTTTCCTGGAAATGATTTTGCTGATCTTAATGTGATTTCTTCCCAAAAAACCCACAAAACATGTTACTTTTTACTCCTTCCAGTGGGTAGCCAGTAAGACTGCAATGTCAGTAAGTCAGAATGCTCAGTAGTATACAATTGTCCTCCTTCCTTTAGGCCAAATCATGAGCTGTTGCTCTTCTATAGCTAACTTGATTATTGCCAAAATGTAGTAGTCATATTACATGGATACATGGAGTGTACACATTGTAGGTTACCAAAACCCACTAATTAATCTTTATTTCACATATAGAATCATAGAATGATTTGGGCTGGAAGGTATCTTTAAAGATGATGTAGTCCAACTCTCCTGACATGGAAATGGACATCTTTAACTCCATCAGGATGCTCAGAGCCCCATCCAACCTAATGTTGAACATTTCCAGTGATGGCGTTTTTCTGTGCAACCTGTTCCAGTGTCTCAGCACCCTCATAGTAAAGAATTTCTTTTTTATTGCCAATCTAAATCTAACCTTTTTTCCTTTTAAAACTTTTACCCTTTGTCTTGTTGCTACAGGCCTTTTAAGCCCCCTTTAAGTACTGAAAGGCTGCAGTAAGGTCTCCCCAGAGCCTTTGCTTCTGGCTAAGCAAGCATTCTTGAGTTAAATTATTGGGGGGGGGGAAATAAAAGTAAAATTATTTTTAACTGAGAGTGATTTCTAGCAACGCACCAAAGATCTGGGAAAAAAATCACCCTCTTTTCCTTTTATAGACAGAATGAGGAAGAGCAGTAATAATAATACCATATTCACAAGCAATGAGATATTTTCAGTGAGCTGCCTTTAACTAAAATAGTGAAATTAGCTCATTCGCACCCTGCTTATATTTATTTTAATGCCATATTCTGTAGTTAGCTCCGAGGAGTGATGGGAGTTTTGAGAGAACAGGGGAAGAGTCTTTCAGATGAGAAGCAGTGTTATTATAAACTTCAAGAGCAAGGAGACATTTTTGGGGCTGCCTATGGGTGGCAGCACACGTTCACTCAGTGACAACTCCATTTGATAGAAAAGTTAGAACTAGTCCACAGAAATAAATTACAGAAGCTTCCTCTCCCTTCCCCCCACCAATACCCTGCCCATCTCAAAGCCTTCTGCCACAGTTATAATGTGGAGCAACTCAGCCCAAATTCCTGAACTGCTTCTCACAGGCTTGCTTGTAGCTGCTCTGTCTCACTGTGAATGACAGTGAGCAAAAGCAATTCAAGTGATCTGAGGTCATCACTGTGTGGGTATTCTGCTCCTCACTTGCTGGCAGGAATGGAGCCATAAGGACAATACACCATGGCAGTGCAGGTGGTTGAACCTCGAGCTGCTATGAAGCAGATGGGATTTGGCTGCAGTGCCTCTGGAGGCTCCCTGAGAAGGACCAATTCTCATAAGTTTACTGTCTTATCCCTCAGACCTGTATTGCAGAGGAGTGCCTCATGCTTTTGCATCAAGTTCGGCCTCTATGCAATTTTCTTCACAGATAATTCTATATATACAATTTCTGAAGTTACTTACCACAATTTTCTTTAGCCTCCAATGATTCTACATCATGCTTTGAGCACGGGTTTTCACTCATTGACGTTTCTTTGTTTTCTCCCAAGGCTGTCTCTGTGACTGTAGCAGCTGTTCTTTGTGGAAAAGGAGTCACTCCAGGTATGGCAAAGAAGGAGCTGCCACAAATTCAACATTGACTGAAAGCATCCATCAAGGGAAGCTTTTCAAATAACCTTATGAGAAGAGAAAAAACCCCAAACATCCGCACCCCCCCATCCCCCAAAACAACAACAAAAAACAAACAAAACAACAACAACAAAAAACAAACAAAACAACAACAACAAAAAAAACAAACAAAACAACAACAACAAAAAAACACAAGAAAGCTACAAAAAAAAACCAAAACAACAAATTCAAACAGAAATTAAAAGACCATGTTTGACTCAAAATTAGGCGTTTGGACACAATCAGAAGACCCAGAGGGAGCTGACAGCAGATTCTTGCCCAGAACTCTTGGACCAAGTAATTGAGCATATACAATGGTCTTTTATCTGCTTTGGATATTTTATAATATACATTTTATACAAAAAGCAATAATTAAGACTTAACTCTTAAATAACAAATGACCCAGTTTCAGCATAGCCCACTTTAGATTGCCATAATACCTTAATTTTCCTGCTGATTCATATTTTAATGAGGAAACTATTATTGCAATATCTTCATTGTTTAATTAAAATTATAATTAGATATTAAAATGCTAAAGCACAATAGTAAGTTCTTGCTGAAGGGTATCCTCAGGAAAACAAAGGCTTATAAGGGTTGTTATGGCTTTGAGAAATTAGATGTGGTCACCAAATTGCATCTGATTTTTTTTCAATAATAATTACCTCACTAAGAGCCTACTGGTGGGCTCCATAAAGAATTACCAGATTATATTTGGTAGCCTGTATAATGGAAAAGGTCATTCTTGATGATCAGTGTCAAACTTTAGGCCTTAAACTCTATAAATCAAGCAAATCAATAGTAAAAAGCAATTACACTTAGCATTTGCATAGTGTTAAAAATACAGACCACAAAACTAATAAACCTTCAGGGTCCCCATTTTAATTAATTACCTGCTCCACTACAGCATTACCAGCATTCAGTATTTCATCATTATATATTATCTAATATTTTACGGTCAAATAGAGACTAAAATATGAAAATACAGTATCTTCTTCGAGGAAGAATGTACAATAAATAAGAAACTATACATAGAAGTATGTAGGGGAGAAGAAGCTGCACAAGTGGGCCCTCCCAAGTGGGCATCTCCCTGCAGTGGAGATGTAACCATGGTGTACACATACATGGTGCCATGAGTTGGTGGGACGCTTTTTCTCTGTTGGCAGCCACATCATGAACAGCTGGGTAGGAAGGCCTATCAGTGAGAGAGAGCCTGTGAAGGGAGCAATGAGCAGAGTTGAGAGCAGAGGTGACAGCTGGTTTGCTGTGCTGAACAGGAATCCCAAGACAGGATGCAGCTGCCCAAAGAGATGCGTTTATTTCATCTTAGGTTCTGTGGGATATCGAATCCAGCCACCAGACTGTACTCCAGAGGTTGCCCACAAATATTGTATCATCTGTGAAGATGTCTCCAAAACCCTTGTAGACTTCAAATGACACTAGGTGCTTAGATTTATCTGACAGATGTACTCCTCGGGTTGTGTTGACTAAATGGTCAACTCAGCTTCTGATCTTCATTCTCTCTGAGGTCTACAAGGGTATCTGTGGAATTAGGGGACCCAGGACCTTTGGGAGACCTGTGTTCTTTTGGAATAGCAGCTGGAAGATGGGCAAGATACTGTGGTGCATCTTGGGTGAAACATGAGATACCAGCTTGTATAAACCTGAACTAAGTCCTAAACATCCATAGGCAATAATGAGACATAATAGT
The DNA here is from genome assembly GCA_013399075.1 of Chloroceryle aenea. Taxonomy (NCBI): domain Eukaryota; kingdom Metazoa; phylum Chordata; class Aves; order Coraciiformes; family Cerylidae; genus Chloroceryle; species Chloroceryle aenea. Next base: position 217,902 of record VWZY01008184.1, read on the forward strand.
ATATAGACACATACATTTGGATATATTAGTTTTGAACTCATCCTCAGAATAAGAACCTGCTGAAATGGATGGGATTCACTTGCCTAAACATAGACATACAGTGTCATCTGAGAGGCCTTAACATGTCTTGACTTCCAGGTGCTCCAGAGAACAGCTGCTCCTACCTGTCCAGTGTCATATGGCCAAGTCTCAGCACACTTAGAATGGCACTAGACTTTCATACCCATGTGGCTTAGTTTCACACAAACTTGTTCATATATGAAGAGAATTAACTTCTGAAGCAAGATGCAAAAGGAGACATAGCATGGACACAAGAAAGCAACTGTGACTGCAGACATGCTACTGACAAGTACATGGACGTGTTTAGAAAACACAAAACCCAAACCTAATGATGCCTGTAAAGGCAGAGGATTGGATGCAAACATCCACAAAAAAAATCCTTCTGCCCCATGGTCCTAGAATAGGAAATATGGACAAAAGAGAAGAAAGTTCTGAGAATGGAAAGAGACTGGAAAATTTCTGTTACATGTAGATTCTGCTAAGGGAAGTCACAGGCTCTTTACTCTACTCACAGCAGTGACAGAAAATGTCTTGGAGGTGAGATTTCTTGACCATATTCCAGTCACTACACAGCCCTGTATTGTAGTGCTTCTTGACAAGCCTCAACTTTGTCCATTATTAGCAATGGAAGTAGTTTTATGTATTAACAATTTTTAAAGTTTACCATTTTATTCCAGGTGATTTCTGACTTGTTATTGTCTGCCTTCTGAAAAATTAGAACAATAGGTATTGTTCTATGCAAGAATGAAAAATAATAAAGAAAACCTAGAAGCAGGGACAGTATATGGGCCTTTTGGCATTTTTTTTTTTTCTATGAAGTGCAAATTTAGAAATGACAGAGTCAGAAAGGCCCTCCCAAAAGCCGATTTCATTTGGACTCTTGTATATTATCACTATTTTGACTGCCAATGTCTATGCCCATTGTGTAATAAAATGTCCTATCCATGCAGCCCCAAAAATATAAAATTCCAGTAAATTAAATCCAGTATTTTTCCAGATTTGCAATAGCAGGGGGGACATTGCACATATTTGAATTTAAATATGTGGGCATAAATATCCTGGGCCACAGGATAAAAGATAAGCTTTACTACACTGCAAGCATCAGCAACAGCATTGACACAAAAGACAATTTTTAATTGCAAAAATATACCAACACCGTCATATAAAGTCATCATGACAGTTCCTATATGGGTGTACTGAATAGTGAATATGTGTTGAAGTTCTCAGATTGTTTCAGTGGAAAAACAAACAAGCAAACAAAAATAAAGGTTAGAACTTTTGTATCCATCCTTTCAAAACAAAATTTCTCTCATTTTTCAGATGTACTTACATGGAATTTTAAAAATTAGTGTCTGTTTCTTACAAATACTTCATTTTGTCCTCCTGAAATATGCAAAACACTTCACTTCTGGAGGAACAAGCTGTTTCATTTGAAGGAAGAGAACATTGGAAGGAAGAGCTTTGTATTAGCAGGGAGAAAAAATATTGATGCTATAACCTGGACCAACACATTTACATTGTGTTTTAGTTTGATTACCCACATTGTCTTCTCATTAGCACTAGCAGCATCTGAATAGCTGAACTGTAATCTCTTCATCTATCCATCATGGAAATGACAATGGGATATCCACATTGCTTCCTTGCAGTACTTAGAGTTAATAATCTGCAGGTGGACAGCTGGGGCCACTGCTGACGATGACTTCATCCTGACCGCTGCACACAGGGTCAAGTTCGTCCTTGCAGGAAAGCTTACTCATACCTCCAGAGTAGCTCAGCCTGTGAGAGAGGCTTCCTGGTAAGAAGGTAAGTGAGAAGAAGGATAAAGCAGAGAGACAGACTGCCTGCAGGAGACAGACTGAAACAAGAACAGGAAACAGAGACAGAGATGAATTACAGCTTTGTCCACAGGGACCACTGAGACACCACCCAGGAAGCTGCTGCACTGAGAGCCTGAGATGAACCTGAAAAGCAGAGAGTTCTTTACAGAATACCTTCTAGCTCATACAGATCATCTTCAAAAAATCTCTTTTATTTTCTAATAACGGTTTCACTTTTGAAAAATAACCTGCTTTTGTTTGCTTTAGTGAGCTAAGAAACAGGTAGTAATCTCTTAAAGATCTGTTCAACTTTGTGGTGCCTCAGTACAGTCAGGAGTGTGCTGCTTTTCACTGAATTTTTTGGATGAAAGAGTACTCATTGTGAGGGAGGCTGGGACCCAGAATTTTGACAGTCATCATTAATTCTGAGTGATGCTGCATTTTTATTTTTTTAATAACTGAAGTAATTTCAACATTTTTTAGTTTTTTCTCTATCTAAAACACTAAGTTAAAGCAGCATGTCTCACCCCTATTGAAACTTGTTTGGTTTTTTTTTACAGCATTGGAAAATGGTAGAACCACACGTGGAACACAATGGTTATTGAGGTCAATTTCTTGAGGTACAAATCATCAGTAGGAAAAAGGCTGCCCTCTGACAAGCATGCATGGGTTCTGAAATGAATCTAGAAAAGCATGAGGGGCTAGGGTAACATTAAGAGAAGCAGAAACGGTCACACCTTTACATTTTCACTCAACTTGTTAGTAAGAGAAAGGGTGATTTTTTGAAAGCATTAATATAGGTAACTCTCCATCCCCTATCCCAAAATCTCTAGAAAGGAAAATAAATTCTTTGAGGATGATATTGTTGCCTAACAACTTACTTCCATCAGGATGGTACCTTGTGAGGAAGGTAACAAAGCTTGGAAAATGACTGAGACATCAGGTCTGAATCCTCCATCTCTTTCTTACACAAACCAAATTACCTAACATATATAGATTATTTTCTCTTTTAATTTAATGGCCTCTAGATTTCACACTGACATTTTTTTTTTTTTTTTTTGGCTGTTATTAATGAAATAAAAAGAACTTGTGCTCTATCTCACAGTAGGACTTCAAAATTCATTTGTAGCAGATATCCAAAAGCTCCCTCTGTCAGTCAAATCACCTGAATATATTCACAGCTGTGGTGGAAAACAGACTTTTTTATAGTGTCCAGAATGTTCTGACTCCGGTTAGGTTAGAAATTTTCTCATGGTAATCTGAAACATCTCAGCATTTGTCTATCCGGAAAAATATGTGTGAAAATTACAAGATAAAGTTATTTTGATATTATATTAAGGTTTATTCATATAGAGGTTTTTCACAGTGATTTACAAGTAGGTCATCTATCCCAAATGTAAAATGAAGTTGCCAGTCTGTTTCAGTTCAACCTCTTAATTTTTCTCACAATTGAATACATGTGTTCTTTTATGCAAATAGATATCTATCTTGACTATTTTGTACATATGCCCTTGAAAATAGGCATCTTTGAGTTTCAATATGGTAATTTCTTTCTAAAGAAAATATGGTATAGGCAGATAATGGAACTGAATAATGTGCCTTTTCCATTTCTAGCTTCTAGAATTCTATACATGTGGAAATTAGAGACCACTGGAGGAGAAGAAACATTTGCAATGTTTTAATTAATTTGATGGGTTAAAACACAAGAATTGTGGGGCATGTCTAGAAAAGTCAAAGGGTCTCTCCAGCCGTGAAAGTTTCAAACATATAGTTATTCCCACTGGTCCCATAAATAAATAAATAAATATACTAGTTCGTATTGTTTCTTCGTCTCAAAATGTACTTGGAAACATACAATGCATGTTAATAAAGACAGTCTCTGCCATACAAAATAATTATCCTCCAATTACATATTCTGTATCCGGTTTCTGTGGTGCTGTACTTGCCTGAAGGAGCCACCAGTTTATTTCTTTTCTGCACTCTTTCCTCTTTGCCTGGTCTTGCCCATTGTTAAGCCCTGCCCTGGTGAAGTTTTCAGATGCTTCTAATACAACTGCATCAATGCTTTCTTCTGTACCAGTCCTTATGTATCCACTATCATTCTAGAGCTACAAAGCCACTGACCTCTCTTCAGTTAAATTTTGAACCTCTGGTGTACTGTCTCCATTTAAGAGGTTCTACTGAACAGAAGAGTTGTTAAAATAATTTTTAAATAAACACATAAAATAAAACAAATGTGATTTTGGTATCATAAAGGTAAAGCCAGTCATCCTGAATAAGCATGTGGCTTTTGGAGTCACCATTAAAGTCAAAGACTTGTATGATATAAAACCCAAGTGCCACAGAAATGAGATGTGAGTTATTAACAGACTTTGTTTCAAATACTGCTATGTGATCTAGCAAAGGACACTAAACAAAATAGGTAGAGTGAGGTTCTCTTCCTTTAGCCAGGAAGAGATAAAAGGCTTAAACACCTCACATGCTGCAGGCAAGATGAAAAGTACAAACTAAAGTTTTATGCCAGAGTAATTCTATTCCATCTGAAATCCAGTTTTAACCTGCTCTGAAGTAAAAAAAAAAAAAAAAAAAAATTAATCTAAATCCACATATGTAAATGTCATCCTGTGTTTTCCCAGACTTTCATTTACTTCTTTTGAATTCACTGTACAGCCCCATGGCTGATTTACCTATTCAGCTGTAGTCAACTAACACATCACAACATTGTACAGTCCCTCTACTAAAAGAGTCTTGTAGCAAAGAAACTGAGTAAGATTTATCCCAAAGACATACACAATTTCTTCATTTCCAAGCAGGTTACGGTACTCTAAGAGCCCGGGGGCATCCTCGTTTGCCCTTCACCAGGCAGTCTTTAAAAAATGCTAGTCTATACAGAGTAAATTGAGTAAGCTTCCTTAAACAACTTAAAAATAAGGGAAAATAAGAAGCACAGCTCCAGTAAGAAACAAATTAAATTGCAATTAACTGAAATTAATTCAAAGAGTTACAAGTTCAGATGTTATTCTACTGCAGATCATACACATCATATTTATAGTTTCACCTCAATATGAAGTAAATGTGTTCTATTACAATGAATTTGTGTGGTAAAGGCAATAAACATGATTACTACCAGGACTCCTAAGTCCTTCTCCACAGGGCATCTCTCCAGCAGATCACCTCCCAATTTTGTATTGGTGAACTTCAATCCAGTAGTGCAGCTGAAAACTTCAAAAGTGATATGGAATGAATATGTGTTAGGGATAAAAGGAAACTTGTTGTGTTTGTCAAGTTAAACAAGTGGTGCATTTTAATTCACCTGCAGGTTATAAGAAATGCGAAAATGTAATTTTACCAATATCATAAGTGGATAAATTGAGTTTCTTTGTGAGTACATAGAAACATATAAATGTCTGGGTTGGAAAGGACCTCTAGAGGTCATCTAGTCCAACCCCCCTGCTGGGACCAGGGACAGCCTCAGCTAGAGAATGTTCCTCAGAGCTTTGTCAAGCCCCACCCTGAATGTCTCCAGGGATGGGGCCTCAACCGCCTCCCTGGGCAACCCATTCCAGCGCTCCACTACTCTCATGGTAAAGAAATTCCTCCTTATTTCTAATCTAAATCCTTTCCTTTCTAATTTAACACCATTACCCCTTGTCCTTTCACTCCCAGCCTTTGTAAACAGGCCCTTTACTGTCTTTTTATAAGCTCCCTTCTGGTACTAGAAGGTTGCTGTTAGGTCTCCCCGGAGCCTTCTCTACTCCAGGATGAACAATCCCAGCTCCCTCACCCTGTTCTTGTAGGAGAGGTATTCCAGCCCCCTGATCATGTTTGTGGTCCTCCTCTGGACCCACTCCATCAGGTCCATGTCCTTCTTGTGCTGAGGGCTCCAGAGCCGGATGCAGCATTCCAGGTGAGGTCTGACCAGAGCAGAGTAGAGCAGTAGAATCACCTCTCTCAGTCGGCTGGCCACACTTCTTTTGATGCAGCCCAGGATGCAATTGGCCTTCTGGACTGCAAGCATACACCAGCTGCTCACAACCAGCTTCTCATCTGGTACCTCCCAGGCGGACCTGTGTCTTCTTACTTTTATTTCTGTCATGTCTGCCTCCAGTTTCTTTTGGTCCACCCGGGGATTAACTGATGCTGTTGCATCAGTTGGAGCTGGAAACAATCTAACCATCAGCTTGTGTTTTGCTGTACTTCAACTTAGCGATTGTTGTGGTTTAACATCAGCTAGCAACTATGCCCCACACAGCTGCTCACTCCACCCCAGTGAGGTGGGGGAGAGAATTGGAAGAGTAAAAGTGAGAAAACTAGTGGGTTGAGATAAAGAGAGTTTAATAGGTAGGGCAAAAGCTGCGCACATAAGTAAAACAAGGAATTAATTCACCACTTTCCATTGGCAGGTAGGTGTTCAGCCAGGAAAGCCGGGCTCCATCACCTATAACAGTTACTTGGGAAGAGCAACCACATCACTCCAAATGTTCCCCCTTCCTTCTTCTGCCCTCATCATTATATGCTAAGCATGACATCATATGGTATGGGATATCCCTTTGATCAGTTGGTGTCAGCTGTCCCAGCTGTGTCTCTTCCCAACTTTTTGTGCACCCTTAACCTACTCACAGGTGGGGTGGGGTGAGATAATGGAGGAGATAATATTAAAATTTGGGTTTTGTGATTGTTGCAAAACACGTGAACATCTAGAAACCTCTGTTATGTGCACACATGTACAATAAGCATATTTTTTTGTTGTTTTTTTCATGCATATATATACATAAACTTAATTAGAAGAGCGCCTTTATCACTTTTATGAATCGGAATGCAAAATGGTGTTTGCTCATCCTATCTTTAAGTGCCTAATTTATATGCTGATCTGGAAGATCCATCCCTCTAGTCTCCCTGTACAGTCAGAAGAGAAAAGAAAGCTTATCCCAAGGGAAATCCAAAGGACCCTTTTAAACATGTTGCTCTGTATCAGACTCAAAATGGAACCTATTTTTCTCTTTTGGTTAGATAAGAGGTAAGCCTTTTAACTTAACTAGTGACTCCTTTACTTCCTTGGTTAATTCCTTGGTTAATTTACTTCCTTGGTTAATTACAAGAGGGCTTTGGCCTTCCCTGTTGCATTCTTACATATCCTGACAGCATTCCTATAACTGTCTCAAGGGACCAGTCCCTTTTTTGACATGCTGTGAACTTCATTCTTCCACTTGAGTTTTTTCAGGGTTTTTTCATACATTCACACTCCCTCCTTTTCAGTAACTCTTGAATCCTTTGGTAATATAATGCCTCAGATCTGCCCTCCTCATGCAAATGCATGGCCTTATGAAGGAGAAGGTAGGTGTATGATCCTCCCTGTCCCTCTCCAACTGTTAAGCTCAGGCATTCTGGCTTCATTTTAAGAGTAACTGCTGAATCTTCTGGATAAGACATCTAAATGAGCAGTGAAAGTATATAATCATGAGTAATGTGGAGGCAGATGTGTTTCTGTAACTTACTTTGGATAAGTTTAGAGAATGAATACATCAGTTTCTTACAGTATTTTTTGCAACTATGGGGAAAATAGGTAAGATCTCCTAGATCAAATTGTTTAGCACGAGCAGTTTATTCAGCCATGAACAATTATATATGACAACATTTTGAGGAAACTTATTATTTGATTTTACTTTAATTGTACCTAATCTTCATTTTCCAGTCTATCGTATATCAAAAAGAGGAAGGAGTGATACAGAAATGAGATGTTTTACAAACTTGTTTTTCAAATCAGTGTATGGAACAGCAATCTTGAAAATAATTATTTTATTTCAAAGCAATGTGATTGCTGGCCTCAAAGGAAAAAAAGTCCAGAATTAAGTAGTGTACCTTCCCTCTAGCATCTTTCCTTGAGAAAGGACTGTGTGAACACAAATGTAGTTCCTCAGTATAATGAGCTTGTTACTGAGAATTTTCTAGTGGTGATGGCTGGCATTCTAGTGGAGGTTTGACAGAGAACATGGAGAGTACCCTGGCATTCTTATGAGTGAGCTGAAGACAAAGTATAGCTACAGGAAGAAACAGCACATTTACAGCTGCTTTCTCTACTTCAGCCTGTACATGCTTCTGGGACCCATCCTCTATCTTCTTCAGAATGTGAGGTGCTTACTACCCTGTCTGAAGAGTTTTCTGCCTTTCTGCTTCCACAAAGATGTATTTTCCATCCTCCAGGCCTTCTGGGAAAAAAAAAAAAAA
>VWZY01008184.1:232306-299839 GCA_013399075.1 Chloroceryle aenea
AAAAAAAAAAAAAAATGGTTTTATGGTTTACGTCCCTGGAGATAATGTTTTTCACAGCATTCAGTATAGAGGCAGTGATGGCTGACACTTAGAGAAGTAGGAGTGATTTTTGTGTCAGGACTGTAAAGTCATTTAAAAATTAAAAATATTTATTATGATACTTTCTTTACTGAGTGAAAACCATCACTGTATTTTATACACAGGAAAATAATGCATCCCAAATGTTATTTATAATAAATTGTTAGTTAACAATTGTCTTCAGAAAACAAAAATAGGAACAAAAAAAAAAAAAAAAAAGCAGAACAAATTAACTTGCTGAGCTCACTTACAGTAAGTTGTGTTTTCTTTTCCCTGACCAGAAATAGTGGCCATTAACACAACAGCATAAGAGTATGCTTTAAGTATTGGCTTGTAGCCAAAACACTGCATCAGTCCTGTATCAGGCTGTGCTCTCTTCTTAAGCACTTTTAAAAGTGCTATCGCTTCTAAGATCATAAAAATAAAAATTAGACAAAGTCTACATTCCTCACTGTATGACTTTTTGTGATATTCTCTGTAGTATTCTTGAATTCTGTCACAGCGGAAAATATTCAGCAATAGAGAAATTAGTAGAAAAATATATCTGACTAATGGAAGAGAAAATCACGGGCAAAATACAGCATCACTTCTTTGAGTGCCTCAAAGAAAAGGAAGGAGGGATGTTTTACAGTTTTCTTATTCAGATGCTCATGTCTTGTTTACTAACTGAATGTAAACCTTTATAATCTGAACTTATTTAACCACCTCTAAGTTTTACCTCTAGATGTCTTAAGAGAAGACACCACATAACAGCGATTGGTGTAGGGGGTGAGAACAAGAGTCAGCCTGGATTTGAGTTCTGCTTGGAAGGCTGCAAAGGGGACATCTCACAGATTTCAAGAATGGCACAAAAAGGTTTGATCCTTCTCACACAGATATTCTTTCAGACTATCTCTAGATTCAGCTAAGGGGATTTCCTGAACCAAGCATGGTTTCTATCTTTTTTGTAACTTTGATAGAATTTCTTCCATCTTTTTACCTTGTCTGTCCCATCTTCCCTTGATCCCAGATAAAACTTTAGCATTGATAAGGTCTTTTGACAGGGATTTCCCAAGACCTGCTAGCTACTGCATGAAGAAAAAGCAACTCAAGGACATCTAAGCTCACCAGATCCTTCTTGCACAACAGAAATATACCAAGTAAGTATTATTTCCTGAGGGAGATTTGACAGGAGTAAGTGTGGCACTAAATGTTTTCTTTTGCAATTGTCATAGATCAAACCAGCATGTAACAGTATCATAGTTGTATACTTCATAAATTCTCTTTTAATCCTGTCAAATATCTACATGTGTACATGCATATATATATGTAAGTGTATATCCCCATTAACTCTAAAAGCAGTTGCAGAGTAGCAGCAGTTACAGTATATGTATACAAAGTGTATACAAAGAGTATACAAAGTATACTCGCACTACATCCATCATTACAATGTCATAATTGGTACTGCAAAATGAAATTTGGCAGCTTACTGTATCAGTGTTAGTACCCCACATCATTAAAAATTTTGAAATGCCATTTAAAAAGAAGTATGCATAACAGTGCTACTTCTATTATAAACCTTTTTCTTCCAAATTTCATTATTCAGTGTTTCTTCTGCTTAAGCTGAGGAAGTTTAAAATGACATGAGGAAAGTAACCCAGTACATGTTGAAGTGCTCCTGATGCTTCTGTTTACTGGTGTAAAAGCATGAAATTGTGAACATGAGATTAAAAAACCCATCTATTTCACTTTTCAAAATGGTGACTTTTCCATCTATTTTTGTCTCTGCTTACCTAGTGTCAACTCAGAAGTCAGTGAGCTGCAGTGGATTACTACAGATTCATGACTATATAAAGGATAGCTCCCTGGCTGCTTTAACCTTAGGAATCATGAGGGTCTATCTATGTTATGTGATGGCTGATATGCATCTATGCCGTGTTAGTCACAGATGACAAATGAACTGTTCAGCAATTTGTCAGTGTTCACATTATTTATTCATACCTGTTCCTCTTTCTAGCTTCATTTTGCCTGATGAGGTGAGCTGACACTGTTTTTGCGTATCTCAAGCTGAGCAACCCTTTTCTTCCCTTGTTAAAACTCTTTGAAATGAGTCTGTGATTGATAGAAGATATTTTCTACCTCTTCATCACTGATCTGTAATTAATTTTTTCTTTGGGGTCAAAACATAAGAATTTTCATGCTTTCCATAGTCAGACAATCCTCCCATTGGCTTTTTCAGGTAACTCTGGTGAGCCTTGTATCTGACTTCATATAGCAAGTAATATTTATTTGTTTATATTGAGTATCATCAGTCAATATCATAAAAGCAGTAGAAGCACGTTCTGTGTTAATATTTAACACTTTTATGACATTTTAATTTGGGTATAGAGTGAAATTCACCAGAAATTAGTCTTGCACATGCAGGTTATGAAGCAACTTCCGTAAGGCTCTTTTTTAAAATAGTGACATTATCAGCCCAGAATACTGCTTGGAGGTTTTTCTAACTGCATTAGAGAATGGAATCAATATTAGAGATGACCACTGTTCAACATTTATATTGAAAAGAATCCCCTAGTTCCAAGTCTATTTGGAAAAAAAAAGTCTACCTGCATTTCTGAGTTTTGTTTCAAATCCAAAACTGAGACAGGTTACTCCCAAGGCTTGCAGGTGTGTGTGTATAAACCTGGAATTAATTCAAAGAGTCCTAACATTAAAAAAATAGTGCTGTTTGAAGTAAGTAAACCGTGCAAAAGTACATTTCTTTAATTTGTTAAAGTAGCATAAGATCTGGAATAAAACATAATTTAGCATGAATCTAACAAATATTTGAAGGGACAAGGGAATCTATTTGCTGCATCTGAATTTCTATATGCAAGATAACGCTTTTCTTTTCTGGCAATATAATCCAAAGTCATATTGAATCTAATGGAATTTGCATCAGATCCTATAAAAACAAAAACTCAACCAAAAACAGAAGAAAAGGAGAAATGTTTTGCATACCAAGGTATCAGTTTTAACTAACAAAATGTAACATGACTTGTTCAATCTTGTATTTTTTCCCCTTCAACGTTCTCAATCCAACTCAACATGCAGATGTGCAATTATCACTTGGGTACCTACAACTACACATTTTGTGGTATCTGTCATGATCAAACATGCAGGTCTTCAGGTTGCAATTTAGTCATGTAAACTTTTGACTCAGCAAAGTCCTAAAGCCCTATGCTTTTACTTAATTACTTGAATTTCGATTTAAGCACTTTTCCAATTCAAGACCTCCTTTTGGCATATTTGCCCTATTGTATCTGCTGACATATATTTAAATAGCTGTGGGACAAGCACAATGTGAGGTAGATGTTATGCTGATGTAGACCAGGTCCGTTTACATTCAATTACTTTTTTGCAGATTTAAATGTTTTGCTGCTGTCATACCAATCTTTACTGATCATTTTGGGTGAATAAAAAGATCTCAAAGCTACCGCTGGTAAGTAAAGTTTTACCAGGACCCAGTGAAGCAGGCCTGCTAAAGTCACACAAGTAAAAAATGTACTCCTCTGCTAGAATAAGCAGTAACTATCATTAACTAGGGAAGAAAAAAAAAAAGGGGGGGGGGGGGGATTTAATTATTTAAAAGTCACCAAGCCATAAAATGAAATTCCCAACAATTTCATTTCAAAGTCCTTGACTAGGAATGTAAGATACAGGAAGATTATGGGGAGGAATAAATCACAACATCAAGTCAGAGCACAGGGATTTAGAATTTCAAAGGTTTTAAAAATAGATATTCTCCATCCAAATCCCTGGCCAGAATGAATAGGAGGAGTTAGAATTTTCACTAATGAAAATCAGACTTCCTGATGCTTTATGTAAACAACGAGCAAATTCTCCAAATTTACTCACCTACCAAGGAAAATACGGATAGTGAAGGGAAACATATTTTCTACATTTTAGGAGGTCTTCAGCAACTAGTTTGAATTGATGTTCAGCTGTGTACAGCTGTAAGCAGCTTCACACAAAAATGGCAAGCAAGGTCATTCAATTCCTATGAGCTGGATAAAATGCTATGAAATTGGAGTAACTAGGTGTTCAATTTGTCAAAAACAAATTTTAAAAAATACCATTGTACTCACCATCTCTCTTGGACCTGTTTTCAAATATTAAAGCTTTTTTTTTTTTACTTTTCTAGAAATTGATGGTTGCTTAGAGAGTAGTGATCATAATCTTGTTATCAGTCTCAGAACATGTCATTCCTATCTAGGGAGACATGATTTTCCAAAAGAGCTAGTGACCTGTAGCTGAGGGAAATTAAATTGTCTAAAGTAGCCTAGTGTCCATAATATACCTGAAATAAGAGTCTGTAAATTATTATTTCTAAGATGTAAATAAAGACACTTCAATTAACAAGCAAAGAGATATTTAAGCAATTAAATTATTCAGATATTTTACGAAGTTAACCATAGGTGACCAAATTGCAGCTATAATTGTTCTTTTAAAATAGGTAATGAATGTCTACCTAGGCTAACACACAGCATCTGAAACATGTGATAATTATGTCTTCATGTTTTGAAACACAGAAGTCTTTACTTAAAAAAGTTCCTAATTCCCATTGCTCAAAGACCATCTCCCATTTCACATTACTCTTTTGTAGTCATTCAGTTGTTCTTTCATTTTTCAAAACATGATACCACATGCGATGCACTTGTATTTTTACAGACTGATAAATTAGTCCTTTTTATTATTTATAGACCAACATTTTGATGAAACTGTGCCAACAAAAGGCAAGTACAGGTTTGGGGTTTTGTGCTTTCTTTTCTAAAGTGTAGATCAGCAATCAAGATACAGACAACCTTCTCTAGCAAGGCCTGAAATGACAGCCTATATCTAATAATCAGCAGGGTCAAAACACTAAAACAGATGATGTTTTTTCTTCATTTCTCTGAATAGATAAAACTCAGTGAAATTAAGTGCAAATTTCATGACTTAGCTTTTCTATAATGAGTTACAGGTTTCCTTTTGATCTGGAAATAAGAAATCCTGGATTTAGCAATTACTGATCAGTAATGCAAACCCACTACATACTTCTCAGACTGTATATGAAAGGTCAAATCGCGGTCCATTATACACCATCTGTTTCTTGGTAGAGCTGTTCCATTGCTGTTGCAGGAGAGCTTTTGCTTAAAAAAAAAGGGCCTTTAGATCCTGATCAGACATATTTAAGTCTGTAAATTATAGATGTAACCACATCTGCACACATCTCAACAGATTTCTGAAGACCTATTCCAGATTTATATCAACATAAATAAAAAGAATTCACAGCCTACTGACTCCTACTTTATTTTACTCATTCAGATAATATAATCTTGGCATAAGAGATCTACCGCCACCTCTTCTGGGGAAAAAGAGACCTAATGTGAGCATCCATATTTCTTTATATCATACACTAGATTCTCATCTGAGGTCAACCACTGGAACTCAAATTAGAAGAATTTTGGAATTCTTAGTCTCCACCTTCAAAGTTTCTTTTTGTTTTTTTTTTTCTCCTTTCTGATAATGAGCTGACATTTGTTTTCTGTGTATTGATGGGTCACAAGCACTCATATAAATGACTTGTGTGTAAACGCACCTGACTTTGTATATCAGTGAAGAACACTCAGAGCCATTTGCAATAGGGAAAGAAAGAGAGCAAGAAACGGGAGGGAAATATTAAAAGCTGGCTGATCTTTTTTTAGTGATTAATAGCTCTACTTTTATAGGTACAGTGGGAACTGTCAGAGTGGACTGAGCAGAACACAGCTGCTGGCTCTGCACTCCTTGAACAGCTTCTCCTGATGCCCTTTAGGCAAGCCAGGTGGCTGTGGATCTTTGGTGGTATCTTTGCTGAAACTCACCGACTCTGGCTTCAGGTGTGGGCCAGTCTTTCAAACTTTCTCAAGGGGCATATATGATTAGCTGTGAGAAACTCTCCAAAACAACATCTAAAAAATTATGCCTGCCAGAAGAATTTGGTGTTTAAAAAGAGAAAGGTGAGGAAAATGGCACAAAACAACAGCAAACACAAAACAAAAGAAGCTGTTAGGGAAGAAGTGTTTAGGAAAGCTTGGCTTTAATTGTGCAGGTGCAGAAGTTGGGTAGATGCCAGGTCATGCTGATGCCATAGGTTTTGCATTAACATTTGTCAGAATTGGTTATTTTCTGAGGTAAAAGAAAAAAAAAAACAAACCCAAACCCAACGATTTTAATATCAGTCATCTGGCAATGAGTTTTGAAGCTGACAGTGAAATTCTTTGCATAGAGCACTGTCACGGAAGCTTCACCCTGGCAGAAAGAAAACTTTTATGTTGCAGCCCTTCTTTTTTTTTATTTTGTGTGCTTGCTATCAGACAGATTAGGAGTATGACCTCTGAACACAAGAAAGAAGATGTTATATTCTGTCAGTATCAGAAGAGGATTTTTAAAGTATTTTTAGGAAATAAAAGAGACCTTGACCAACTTTCCCTGAAGAAAAAGGAGAAACTCTTTATAGCTTTGGTGGAGTAAGGTCTGAGGCCCTGGGGAATTAAGACTGAAAACTGAAATCCCTACAACACGAATTTCTGTGTCTTCAACTCTATTCAGTATCAAGCAGACATCCAGAATTTTTTGGTTTGTTCATTTGGGGCAGCCAAAGAGAGGTAGCTTGGGTCCTCAGGAGAAAGCATATTTGTAGGAAAAAAACCCAGGTGATAATGTTGTACCAACAAGATGGTTAAACTAAATTTACCTGAGAAAGGACACAAAGGGGAACAGCCATATTATCACATACATGGGTAATTAATTTGTAGAATTATTGTGGATCTTGAAATGGAAGACACTTCAGAGAAGTTAATAGGAGCTTTTAAAACAAGAGTATATAGA
Source organism: Chloroceryle aenea (assembly GCA_013399075.1). NCBI lineage: Eukaryota > Metazoa > Chordata > Aves > Coraciiformes > Cerylidae > Chloroceryle > Chloroceryle aenea. Next base: position 239,255 of record VWZY01008184.1, read on the forward strand.
GAATGAGTAGCATATTTGCAGGCAGTTATTTATTAAGCTTGGTTTCCTCCCTAGATGTTGAGATCAAAGGTTTCAAAATGTCTAAAAGTCAAAGTCTTTTTTTTTTTTTTTTTGTTATTCCTTGATGAAAAAAGAGCATTCTCTCTGGTTCATATCAAGTACCCTTTATTTTATTATTTAGTAACAGGAAATGGATTTTTGTGTATTTAATTGTGAGTGTTACTTCTTATTTTCACAATTAGTAGTTTAAAATAAAACCGTAGTTCACAAAGTAGGGCATCTGCAGCATCCAAATTAAAGACTTAGAGTCACAAGTCACATGTGATGATAAAATCTGCCAGACTTCCTGTAGTTCCTGTTTTCATTTATGGTACTTGCAAACAAAGGTTTTTTCTGCCTAGAAAAGATTCTTGCAGGTCAGTGAAAGATTCTTTACAGGTCTTACCAACTACAGTAAGTAGATGATTCATCATCAAACATAACCCTCAGAACAGTGAATAAAATCTAATTTTGATAATGTTTTGATATTTGCTGTAATATTGTGCAATAGACTCACTACACTTTAACATCATTATTCACTGATGGAACCTGTCTTCTGGCCTCCTACCAGCACACAATTTCTGTTATCCTGTCTTCATTGTGAAGAACACAGGTTTGTTTGCTGCAACGCTCTCTGAAAAAAAAAGATAACAGAAAAGGGTTTCTTCTAGCTAAACTCTCTGGAGACAGAGAGAGAAATGTCTCAAAGAGCAACCTTTTTATCTTTCACATCCCTGCTATTTGCAGTAATGCCCAAACAGATTTTTTTTACCTCACTTATTTAACAGAGCAACTGAAGTGCTGCCTAGACATGTATCCCACAAGAAATAGAGACACCACCTAGAAAGCAGCAAAGTGCCTGCAGGAGTTTGCTTCTCTGTGGTACAAGCAAACAGAGAGTGCATGTGTAAAATTAATCCCATTTTATTCTTGAGCAAGTCACAGAGAAGTATGTAAGGACACTGAAAAGTACTGTCTACATGGAGGTGCACTAGAAATCTGAGCTTCTTCCATTATGGTCAAAGGCAAATTAGGTGGTCTAGGCAGTTCACCCTGCAGCAGACATCAATGGCAGAGAATCATAGAATCATTTTGTCTGGAAAAGACCTTCAAGATCATCAAGTTCAACCTTATTTCTAGCCCTATCAAAACCACTAAACCATGTCTCTAGCACAACATCTACCTGGCTCTTAAACACCTCCAAAGGTGTTGACTACACCACCTCCCTGGGCTATTACAATGCCTGACAACCCTTTCAGTAAAGAAATTCTTCCTAATATTCATCCTGAACCTCCCCTTGTTCAAATTCATGCCATTTCCTCTTGTTCTATCGCTTGTTACTGGGGAGAACAGACCAAGTCCTGCCTCACTACAACTTCCCTTCAGGTAGCTGTACAGAGCAATAAGGTCTCCCCCTTAGCCTTCTTTTCTCAAGGCTAAACAGCCCCAGGTCCTTCAGCCTTTCCTCATAAGAGACATGCTCCCAACCATTTATTAGCTTGGTAGCCTGCCTCTGCACCCTCTCCAGCACCTGAACATCCCTTCTGTAAAGAGGGGCCCAAAACTGGACGCAGTATTCAAGNAACTCTTTGGACTTGTCCATCTAACCATTTTTTTACCCAGGAAAGTGTATGCCCACCCAAGCCAAGAGCAGTCAGTTTCTCTAATAAAACACTGTGGGAAACAGTCAAATGCCTTACTAAAGTCAAGGTAGACAATATCCACAGTTTTACCTTCATCCAACAAGCAGGTCACCCTGTCACAGGAGATCAGGTTTGTTAAACAGGACCTTCCCTTCATAAACCCATGCTGACTGGGCCTGATCACCTGGTTGTCCTGCATCTGCTGCATAATGGAACCCAGGTTGATCTGCTCCATCAGCTTCCCTGGTACTGAAGACAAACTGACAGGCCTGCATGATTCAGTTGCTCACAAAATAGGCATCTGCTGCAATTTTGAATGTCCTAGCTTATCTCTACATAAAAGTACTGTCAAGTAGGACACATAGGATCCTGGGGAGACATGCTCTTCTAAGGACGGTTAGAGGAGAGGCAGGCTACTTGACAGTAGGGACCCTTGCTCAGTCACGCGAATCCTGTGTCTGATCAATCAAAGTGCTCCCCAATCTCCACTGACTGTTTTGGTAGCTCAGATTTCTAGCACATCTTCAGACACTCACATAAACACATTTATACTAATCCCAGGATGAATCCAAGCACAAACATGACAGATCACAAGACAAAGCTAGAACACAGTCTCAGTTTTCTGGAGCCTGTGTAAAAGTCCCCTCATAAGGCAGGTACTCAGGGAAGCCTTGGGAGCCACAGTGGGGACATTGTGTGTCCCTCATCACTGCTCAGCTGAGCTTTCCAGTAGGTGTTGATCCAGCAAGTCTGTGACAGACAGAAAGAGGAGGGATAGCATCCACAGAACAAAGTGCTAACATGGCACTGAATATGCCATGAAACAGTCTCAGGGAAGGCATGTAAAGGATGATTGAGAATGTAGCTGAGTGAATCTATTATGTATTTGGTGTGGGCAAAGTTTGGGACTAACTCACCATAATCTGAAATAGCCAAATGACACTGGAATTGCGTTNCTGTAAATCAACACCACACAGGTCCTTCTCTGCCTGGCATCTCTCCAGCCACTCTTCCCCAAGCCTATAGTGCTGCTGGGGGTTGTTGTGGCAGAATTGCAGTGCCCGGCATTTGGCCTTATTGAAGCTCATGAAATTGGCCTTGGTCCAGCAATTTAGCCTATCTAGATACCCTTGTAAAGCTTCCCTACCGTCAAGTAGATTGACAACTCCACCCAGCTTGGAGTCATCTGCAAACTTAATAAGGGTGCATTCTATCCCCTTATCCAAATCATTGATGAAGAAGTTAAATAGGATTGACCCCAGAACTGAGTCCTGGGGGACACCACTCGTGACTGGCCACTAACTGGATTTAACTCCATTGACTACAACTCTTTGGACTTGTCCATCTAACCATTTTTTTACCCAGGAAAGTGTATGCCCACCCAAGCCAAGAGCAGTCAGTTTCTCTAATAAAACACTGTGGGAAACAGTCAAATGCCTTACTAAAGTCAAGGTAGACAATATCCACAGTTTTACCTTCATCCAACAAGCAGGTCACCCTGTCACAGGAGATCAGGTTTGTTAAACAGGACCTTCCCTTCATAAACCCATGCTGACTGGGCCTGATCACCTGGTTGTCCTGCATCTGCTGCATAATGGAACCCAGGTTGATCTGCTCCATCAGCTTCCCTGGTACTGAAGACAAACTGACAGGCCTGCATGATTCAGTTGCTCACAAAATAGGCATCTGCTGCAATTTTGAATGTCCTAGCTTATCTCTACATAAAAGTACTGTCAAGTAGGACACATAGGATCCTGGGGAGACATGCTCTTCTAAGGACGGTTAGAGGAGAGGCAGGCTACTTGACAGTAGGGACCCTTGCTCAGTCACGCGAATCCTGTGTCTGATCAATCAAAGTGCTCCCCAATCTCCACTGACTGTTTTGGTAGCTCAGATTTCTAGCACATCTTCAGACACTCACATAAACACATTTATACTAATCCCAGGATGAATCCAAGCACAAACATGACAGATCACAAGACAAAGCTAGAACACAGTCTCAGTTTTCTGGAGCCTGTGTAAAAGTCCCCTCATAAGGCAGGTACTCAGGGAAGCCTTGGGAGCCACAGTGGGGACATTGTGTGTCCCTCATCACTGCTCAGCTGAGCTTTCCAGTAGGTGTTGATCCAGCAAGTCTGTGACAGACAGAAAGAGGAGGGATAGCATCCACAGAACAAAGTGCTAACATGGCACTGAATATGCCATGAAACAGTCTCAGGGAAGGCATGTAAAGGATGATTGAGAATGTAGCTGAGTGAATCTATTATGTATTTGGTGTGGGCAAAGTTTGGGACTAACTCACCATAATCTGAAATAGCCAAATGACACTGGAATTGCGTTCTCCATTCAGTATTTTCTGCATCAAAATGCAGAAATGAATTCATACCTTTTTAGCACCAGGATGTCTTGGTTCACAGAACCCACTAAACTGTTATTGTAAACCTAGAAAAAAAGTAGTGGGCTTTACTTCAGTTTCTTGTGGAAGGCTAAAGGAAACAGGACATATCCTTCCTTCTTCAGGATATATCCTTGTTCAGATGTATGATGGGAGTACCGATTTGAGAGAGAGACAAAACACAAAAATTGAAACTTCCACCATTAGGATGATGAGTAAATGAGAGAGGCTAGATCAAAAAAAAAAGGGGATGAAATTTCACAGATAATGCCACTAATAGACTGCAGAACCCATGGTGAGAGCATGCTGAAACAGCCAAAATGCAACAACAGAGATAGACTGGACTTTTCTTTTAATTGATAACATTTAGCGTATTATATACTCTACTTAAAATTACATATTGGTTCACACTAACAAAAAGGGTGCTGGAAGCAGATGAGCCAGGCACAAAAACTAAGGCTGATATCAGATCATCACTGAGCACGTTATCTCAGAGTTTCTCATAATGGAATTTCTTGCTTCAAAATAATTGGCAATTCAAGGGGGAACAAGGTGGCTACTACCTTGTTTGTGGGAGATTGCTTAGCCATAGGAGATCAAAAAATTAAACTTGCAGTCTTTTTTTTACCACAGCCTAACTACTACAAAGGTCAGTGAAGAGTTCTTCCTTAACTAAAATTTAATAGTTATTTAGATTTTCATACAATGTGTATTTGATTTTTATTATAATCACAGTTTTGTCTGAGTATGTAAGATCTTCAGTTTGGTACACCACACTTCTGCTTACATTTATTTCCTGTTTTCTGCCTATTTCAAAACCAATACATCAGACTGATACCCTAATGAAATGCACAGAATAAAGAGTCACAGATTTAATAAAGGTCAACATGTACCATTAGATTTGTAGTTCAGCTACTTCTTTAATAAAGCTTTCTGGTTTGTGCAATTAGCCTTCATTCAGTGTGTCCAGTAAGGCTCACTATCTTTCCTGGAATGTAAAAAGTGAAGTGCAACTGATGCTCTAGGGTCCTCTAACACAGCACATGATTTCCTTTAATCAGAGTTATCAGTTTACCTTTAGTCATAATTAGAAGACACAAAAGCTAATTGTGTGGTGCTAATAATTCCAACTTTTTAATGATGTCCTGGTATGTCTGTATGTGATATATAACTTGTTTGTTTACTTTTACTTTCATCTTGTATGCACTTATGCAGATATTTATATCACAGAGCACGTACTTACAAATCTTTAAAAAGACAAAGAAAAGTCTTAGAAAACAAATCCGATGAGGTGTTTACTGCGTACTGTACAAATCTCTTTCTAACCAAGAAACCCAGCAAAAGATGAATCTGAGAGAGTAGTCTATATATTAATTTGATCTTCTCCACATTCAAAAGGGAAATATAAATATATATTTCCAAGGCTTCTAAGTAATCAGGAAACTTGTGTTTTTGTTTGCAAATAATAGTTTGAAAATACACTTTACTTAAAGCCACTGTTTGAAAGTTGCCTTCAGACAATGCTCATTTATCCTAAATGACTCCATGATTCAACAGGCTTCCAACTGTCTTCAAGCTATAGTCATCATCAGAAGAAGCTATAGAATGTCCTGCAACAAGAGCTTGTCGGACCACCATCTTCCATGGAATGTCTCCTCCTCTTATCTAGTAACTAATGGTCATCTTATATCATGGCCCATAAACATGGCCCTGATTAGTGAGGGAAATGCTGAAAGGACGCTGTAACAAATATTCCCTGGTTTGAATGCCCAAAACAGACACAGAAAAAATTATCACTTTTCCAAAACTTTCAATGTAGTAACTTTTATAGCTACAAAATTGCTTGTTGCAGAGGATATTTTATACATTTTAAAAATTTTAAAACTCTTTAAGATATTAAAATACAGACAAAACAGTTATAACAACATTTATTAATACTGCTTCTGGGAAAATGTCTATTTCCATATCCAGCACCTCACATTCTGTGGCAGACAAGAAATCATGGTAAACACAGGCTGCTCTTGTTACTTGGAAAATCACATACCTCTTCCTGATCTCTTACAAGCTGTTAGCTACAGCTGGCCATGATAACAAGCCCTTAAAAATCACAATACCCTTTAACATCTAAATTGCTATTGCAACATTCCTACTAAATGCTCAGCATGACTGGTGAAGTTTCAGAAGCATGCACACAGCTGGTGCCAAATAAAACAAAAAAACAGTAATTTGTAAAGTTCACATCTTAGTTCAAATAGTTGGATAAAATGTTCTACAAGGATTTAATCCTATGAAACAAATGGTTGCAATTAGATGGGGGGGGATTATTTTAAAATGTTTCCATTTTATGTAGTTCTGGTTTAAATATATCTTTATTTTTGTATTTAGTTAGACATGTTTCAAAAGCCATTTATTATGACCCCTTGTTCTGTGGCAATTCTTTTGTCTAATGCATTAGTGGAATAGCACTGTCTAAAAGTGATGTAAAACAGATTGGTGCAGCCAGCAAGCAAGACTACTGAGAATCAATCTAGTGACCCAAAGAAAAATTGAAAAAAAGCAGTATGTTCAGTGTTATCTAGAACAAAATGAACGGGTAAACCACACTATTGTGTTCACAACTTTATCCTTTCTGTTCCTGCTTTCTAACCACCCCCCGCCAATATAGCTCCAGGGGTAGAATATTTACACATGCAGTGGTTTGTGTAAAAGATCAAATGTTTTCAATTCAAACTGTAAGCCTTCTGTTGAATTTATCCTCACAATATGTTGATGATGGGACAATTCACTGACCAAAGGCCCTGAACTCATTTTTGAACTAAGGAAGAATCCAAATTACCTCAGTTGGACTTTATGAGGGTGCAGGCTACCCAGGTCATGTTCATGACCTTTATACACCTATATAAATAAAAATATTTGTGATTAAGTGTGTGTCTACTGAAGATATATCATTCCCATCCTCTTGGACAAAATTCAGGAGGTCACAAGAAAACATTTTCATATTTATTTGGATATTCCGTTACAAAAGGAAAAAAAAATAAAATAAAAAATTAGAGCTTTCACATTTCCAAAGCAAAAGAAAAAATAGAATAAAACTAAACAAACAAGAAGGAAGAAAAAAAAATCTTCCACACATTTTCAATGCATCATTCAGAATTAAAAAGAAGCAAAACATCATTAAAATAATTACTATCGGGTTACTTTCAGTAAGTGATTAGGTAATGTATCATTGACATAGCAGGTTTCATAACAAGATTTTACTTCAATAAGCATTATGCAGAAATACAGACTGCAACAGATGAAAGTCTGGAAAGGCAAGACAGCTAGGCACACACAGTCCAGAAGGTTCCTGCAGAGCATTGATGATAACTTTTTGACACAGGTGGTGAAGAATCCAGTGATGATAGGTCTGCTGCTGGACCTTGTAATAACAAAGAATATTTTGTTGAAGATGCAAAGGCTGGAGGCAGGCTTGGTTGTACTGATGATGAGATGGTGGTGTACAGGATCCTGTGAGGAATAAGGAGAGCAACGAGTAGATTGCAACCCTGGATTTCAGGAGAGACAACTTTGACCTCTTTGAAGATGTACTTGAAGGAAATCCATGGATTAGGGTTCAAGAAAGGAGGGGGGCCCAAGAGAGCTGGTTAATATTCAAGAACAGCTTCCTCCAAGCTCAACATTGATGCATCCCTATGTTTAACAAATCAAGCAAAGGAAGCAGGAGAGCTTCATGGATGAGCACGTTGCTTCTAGAAAAGCTCAGATGTTTACAGTATGTGGAAAATAAGACTGGTCACTTGTGAGGACTATAGGAATGTTGTCAGAGTATGTAGATATGCAACAAGGAAAGATAAGGTTCACTTGGAATTAAATCTGGCAAGAGACAACAAGAAGGACTTCTTCAAATACATCAGTAGGAAAAGAAGACTAAGGAAATGTGGGCCCACTGCTGAATGAGGTGGGNACTGCTGAATGAGGTGGGTGCCTTGGTGACAGAGGACGCAGAGAAGGCAGAGTTACTGAATGACACTTCTGCTTCAGTCTTTACTACTAAGACTGGCCCTCAGGAATCACAGAGGACGCAGAGAAGGCAGAGTTACTGAATGACACTTCTGCTTCAGTGTTTACTACTAAGACTGGCCCTCAGGAATCCCAGACACTGGAGGTAAGAGAGAAATTCTGAAGGAAGGAGGACTTTCCTTTGATTGACAAGGACTTAGGAATCATTTAGTCAAACTCAATATCCACAAATTCATGGACCGTGATGGGATGCAACATGAGCTCTCAGATGTTGCTGCCAAGCCACTCTCCATCCTCTTTGAAAAGTCATGAACAACAGGAGAGGTACCTGAGGACTGAAGAAAAGTCTATGTCACTCCAGTCTTCAAAAAGGGAAAGAACAAGGACCCAGGAAACTACAGGTCTGTCAGCCTCATCTACATCCATGGAAAGGTGATGGAACAGCTAATTCTGGATGTCAGCTCTAAGCATGTAGAAGAAAAGGTTATCAGGAGTGGTGAGTGTGGATTCACTAAGGGGAAGTCATGTTTGACTGATCTGATAGCCTTCCATGATGGCATGACTGTCTGGATAGAAGCAGGGACAACAGTGGATGTAGTCCATCTTGACTTCAGCAAGGCTTTTGACACTGTCTCCCATGATATCCTGTGGAATAATGACTGGAGGTGACTTAGAAATTAAAATTATATTAAAGGTACAGCATTGTTTACACATTAAAGAAAGGGATAAGAGGGAAGAAACTTCCAGGGCAGAGTGCAANGATGTCAGCTCTAAGCATGTAGAAGAAAAGGTTATCAGGAGTGGTCAGTGTGGATTCACTAAGGGGAAGTCATGTTTGACTGATCTGATAGCCTTCCATGATGGCATGACTGTCTGGATAGAAGCAGGGACAACAGTGGATGTAGTCCATCTTGACTTCAGCAAGGCTTTTGACACTGTCTCCCATGATATCCTGTGGAATAATGACTGGAGGTGACTTAGAAATTAAAATTATATTAAAGGTACAGCATTGTTTACACATTAAAGAAAGGGATAAGAGGGAAGAAACTTCCAGGGCAGAGTGCAACTGGTATGCAAGGAATCCATTTCACAGCAGTTCCCTAGGCAACACTGCCTGCAAGCAGCATGAGGGATGGAGCGGAATGGAGATATACATCCAGGCTCTGTGAGATCACAACAGAGATGGGAACTTGATAGTACCACAGGACAGAGAAGCTGCCTGTTTGTGACTCTGTGCTAATGCACTGTCAGCTTTTGACAGTGATGTCGTTTGTGCAAACTTTGATCATTATAATGTCATTGTAATATCAAAACACACCTCCGTCCCAAAGGTTACCCACCTCCAGTGTGCAATTGCCCCTCAATGAGCTTGTGCCCTGAATTTTCTTCAGCTAGACCTTTAAAGGCAAAGCAAGAGAATCATAAATAAAAGAGGTATTTATGACTAGAGTCACTCAAGCTCCACCTTGAAGGTTAAAAGAAATATAAAAATGGTTTAAGTAAGGGAGGATGTTAGGGAAGACATCATCATGAACAAGTCAGGGTGGATACTATTGCTGATGATCTCTGACTCCTGGGATCAGTCAATGGGCTGAACTTCATTTCCCCCAGCTGGGGACACCTTTGGGTAAGATCCAGACTGTCCAAGTGCTTCCCTGGGAAACTTAGGTATTTTGCTGAGCTACTCTTTAATCTAATGCACTTTGTATATCTACACATGCTTTGCAGACAGTGGATTTCTCACCTGCAATCCACAAGAACTTGTATTTTTGTTGCTTTCAATAAACTGCACTATTCATGTTGCTAGTTGCAAAAGTTCTCTCAATGGGCACCACCAGCTCCTTACTGTCTATGTGAGACTGTGGAGTGCAACTAGACAGGGAGTGCAGNAGGGATGGAGCGGAATGGAGATATACATCCAGGCTCTGTGAGATCACAACAGAGATGGGAACTTGATAGTACCACAGGACAGAGAAGCTGCCTGTTTGTGACTCTGTGCTAATGCACTGTCAGCTTTTGACAGTGATGTCGTTTGTGCAAACTTTGATCATTATAATGTCATTGTAATATCAAAACACACCTCCGTCCCAAAGGTTACCCACCTCCAGTGTGCAATTGCCCCTCAATGAGCTTGTGCCCTGAATTTTCTTCAGCTAGACCTTTAAAGGCAAAGCAAGAGAATCATAAATAAAAGAGGTATTTATGACTAGAGTCACTCAAGCTCCACCTTGAAGGTTAAAAGAAATATAAAAATGGTTTAAGTAAGGGAGGATGTTAGGGAAGACATCATCATGAACAAGTCAGGGTGGATACTATTGCTGATGATCTCTGACTCCTGGGATCAGTCAATGGGCTGAACTTCATTTCCCCCAGCTGGGGACACCTTTGGGTAAGATCCAGACTGTCCAAGTGCTTCCCTGGGAAACTTAGGTATTTTGCTGAGCTACTCTTTAATCTAATGCACTTTGTATATCTACACATGCTTTGCAGACAGTGGATTTCTCACCTGCAATCCACAAGAACTTGTATTTTTGTTGCTTTCAATAAACTGCACTATTCATGTTGCTAGTTGCAAAAGTTCTCTCAATGGGCACCACCAGCTCCTTACTGTCTATGTGAGACTGTGGAGTGCAACTAGACAGGGAGTGCAGTGCTCTTAGTGAATCTGGAGCCATGAGAGTTCAAATATATTGAACGTGACCAGACAAATAGTGACAAATTGGATATCGCTCAGAATCTAACTCCAGCTGCCGCCAGACCCTCAGATATCTGATGACCAGCTGCAATGCAAGGGGGTTTATTTTCTGAAAAATTTACTTTATTTATGCAACCCATCCTCATAGGTAAGCTTAAAAATTGTAGGTAAGCTTAAGAATTGTGGGTTAGATGAGTGGCCAGTGAGGTGGGCTGAGAAGTGTCTGAATGACAGAGCTCAGAGTTTTGTGATCATCAATGCAGAGTCTAGCTGGACATCTGTAGCTAGTGGTGTTCTCCAGAAGTCAGCGCTGTGTCCAGTCTTTTTTAATATTTCCATCCATGGTATGTATGAAGGGATAGAGTGTACCCTCAGCAAGTTTGCTGATGGTACAAAATTGGGAGGAGTGGCTGATACACCAAAAGGCTGTGCTGCCATTCAGTGAGATCTGGACAGACTGGAGAGTTGGTCAGAGAGGAATCAAATGAAGTTCATCAAGAGCTAGTGTGGAGTCCTACACCTGAGGAGGAGTAATCCCATGTACCAGTACAGGTTAGGAACTGACCTGCTAGAAAGCAGCTCTGTGGAGAAGAACATGGGTGTCCTGGTGGACAATAACTTAATCATGAGACAGCAATGTGCCTTGTGGCCAAGAAGTCCAATGGTACCTTGGGGTGCATTAAGAAGAATGTGACCAGTATGTTGGGGGAGGTCCTCCTCCCTCTCTACTCTGCNTGCTCTTAGTGAATCTGGAGCCATGAGAGTTCAAATATATTGAACGTGACCAGACAAATAGTGACAAATTGGATATCGCTCAGAATCTAACTCCAGCTGCCGCCAGACCCTCAGATATCTGATGACCAGCTGCAATGCAAGGGGGTTTATTTTCTGAAAAATTTACTTTATTTATGCAACCCATCCTCATAGGTAAGCTTAAAAATTGTAGGTAAGCTTAAGAATTGTGGGTTAGATGAGTGGCCAGTGAGGTGGGCTGAGAAGTGTCTGAATGACAGAGCTCAGAGTNACTGATTAGGGGACAGGAACATCTCCCTTACAAAGACAGGCTGAGAGACCTGTGCCTGTTTAGGCTGGAAAAGGGAAGACTGAGAGGAGATCTTATAAATGCTTGTGAATATCTGAAGGGCAGCTATCAAAAGGATGGCCAGACTCTTTTTAGTGGCTCCCAGTGATAGAAGGGGAAATGGGTACAAGTTAGAAAAAAAAGCAAGTTCCATCTAAACATAAAGTTTTGTGAGGGTGGCAGAGCTCTGGAACAGACTGGACAGAGAGGTTTTGGAGTCAAAACCCACCTGGTTGAAGTCCTGGGTGAACTGTTCTAGATGAGCCTACTTTAGCAGGAGGCTTGGAGTCGATCATTTCCTGAGGTCCTTACTAACCACTACCATTCTGTGATTTTGTGAAGAAGAATGTATTTCCTTAACACTTAGGAGGACTCAAATTTTACCATAATCATTCAAAATTGGATACTACCTTTTACTGATTTGATAATAGGCCCTGTAAGAAAACTATCACATTAGCTCTTCAGGGTAATTAGAGCTAATTAGATATAGGTATTTAAACAAAGATAACCAAATCTTTTGCTTTTTAACTCATGGCAGTTTTCCATGTTCCAAAGCAAGAGAACAAAAACCAGTTTTCTGGAAAAAAAAAATAAAAAATCCAATGTTGAATAATTTTCATGAAAGAAAAGGTACATGAAAAATATTTGAAGAATGTAGGGCTGTTTTCCTTTTAGAAAGATCTTATAAAGGAAGGGTTGTAAACCAAATTGAGTTCTAATTAGGACCAGCACATTATTTTTCATTAATAGAAATCAGATCCTGTGTTTTCAATGTGGTCTATCATTCTAGAACTGGAAATAAATTTAGTGAACTAAGTTAACCTACATAACACGTTTCATTGCACTGAGTTATCCTCCAAGTAACCTTTCTTGTGAAAGGAAAACATATCATCATAGCCCATATTTGTGACTTTGTATTCAGAGGTGTTCATGGTTTAAGACACACAAAAGAACAGGGATAATTTGTAGTGCTTCCCAGCGAGTAACTGGTTTATCTCATCATATTTGTATAGAGCTTTCTCTATGCCTTGAAAGAGAGCAATGAAAAACAAAATCAGTTAATTAAATTTTTCTAAAAGGTTGATAAATGTGTCTTTACATAAATATGGATGATCTGTGTATTCAGTTTCCTATAATAAGTATTATTTTTAAGAGAAAGAAAACATCAGGCCACATAAATGTCAGTGTAGAATGGAGATATGTAAGATTTAGATGAGATCTACAGAATGAAACACATTTGTTTCAGGCTGTGCTTGAATTAGTTTGGGATGTAATCACTTTAGTGCATAACATGTCCTTGTGTTTCTTTGTACTTCACATGCAGCAAGCATGACTGAACATTCCACAATTCAGGACAAAGCTGATAACTCTTTATCCATCAAATCTTGTGGAAAAGACTGATATGAATAGCAAGCCCTTATGTAAATGTAAATTTTGAATACAGTGACCTGATTTCTGTTTTGTCCTTAAAAGAAACATGTTTTGGGAAGAAAATTCTTATTCAGTGTGTCTAGCTCTTTAAACTCCTTCCCCAACACAGTAAGGGGATTGTGAAATCTCACAGTCTTCAGGAGCTGTCAAAGACCATGACTGCAACTTTGTTTCAGGTACCCTGTGGTCCTGGGAAGCTTGGCACCTGATTTAAATGAGATAAAGCAGCCAATGAGATGACAACACATTTTCACCAATCTCTAACAAAATTACAAGATTACTGAAAAGAATTTCAACAAAACAGGCCAGATTAGCTACATGACTTCTGTACCAAAACTCTAAAATTCCCTAGCATATACATAGCTGTATAAGGGGTTAACCATCAATACTATATGGTTTAGGTTTAAGCTGTGGTACATCTTTAGTAGTAGTCCAGGGCAAAAAAAATGGTGGAACCTTGAGGAGAATCTAGTTTTAATTTCTGGCTCTGCGCCCCAATCCCCCACTTCCTTCCCTTGAGCGCACCTTTTCTAAAATGAGAGTAGCAGAAATCTTTTTAAGTACATTGAGTCTGTAACTGAGAGGGATTGTAATAGCTAGGAGCTACTTAATAGTCTCCCAAGCACAACTGTGACTGAGTGTAGCATCTGGCCTATATTTTCAATTTCTGGAATCCTTCCCCTTTGGGTTGTTAATTGGTCTTATTGTGACAGTTGAAGGATTCATAAATTAATGGAGTGAGGGAGAAGTCTCATGTCTAGAAAACTAGACTAGTGGTGTTGAAGCATCTATCACCAAATCTAGAGTATAATGTTAGGTAAAAGCCTACACTGCTGCCAGTCCTTATTCCAGAAAAGTTTACTGGTCAGGGTTCCACTTGAATATAAAAGAAAAAAAAAACACTAAGGTTCAAAAGCAGTTGGGAAAGAAAGTGAAGAGATTGATGGTTTCATTTAAGTGAATGTCAGTTTGTTAATATCCCATTTATACTCCAATAGTCACGATTGTATCTTCCATGAAAAACTTTTCCCATATTGAGATCTTCATTGGTCTTCCTACCAGCCTTTTGTCTCTTCTGCTCCCTTTCTCTTCATCCTTCCCCACTAAATCTGTGTAATTTTTCCCTGATGTAAAAATTAATTTTATATTAATTTATATTAATTTTATATTTAATAAGAAATGTGGTAGACACATACATGAGTAAGATAGTGGTAGGTTCAACTCAAGCGAGCTACTATAGTTCCCATTTTTCCCTAAACTTACAATCTTTCTAAAATCAATGAAGTTCTAAACATTACATCTATTGGTATAATTAGTTTCAAGAATTTTTCTGTAAGGTTACTATATTGATGAATACTCCTTGGGAAAAGAATGCTTGTTTGCAAAAGCCATGGCTTTCTGGAAGGATTTTTTATGTGGAACCATCACCTTGACCAATAACTTTACAATTTGTGGCCAAATCCATGTAATCATTTTGTTAAGTTATGTTGAAGTCCAATTGGTATACAAAATTTCCCAGACAATATATATGAATATGTTTAGTGACAGCATTTACCTTCATCTCCTGGAAAACAGTTCATGTCCCCTGCCACCCAATACTTTGTATTCCTCTTACAATAGGATTTTGAAGCAAGAAACCTGGGAGATGAACAGTGTTTTTCTGTCTTAAATGCCATGTAGCAAGGAAACACTGAATGATGGCCAAAAGATTGGTATCTCCCAACCTTGGTTAACATGAATACCACATGAAGGACCTGCAAGCAGCCTGGATTTTTGTCACAGCAGTTACTCCTGCCCTTTTATCACTGAACTTTTTATAGTAGGGTTCATTCTGTTGGGCCAGAGAGACATTGCAGAGGCATTCTAAAACAAAAAGCTCTATTTGCCATTTGCAGTTTTTCTTTGTACAATCTCTTGAAACTCTAGGTTTCTTACATTCCTCTGTTTTCTAACCTCATTATCTTCCTGTTTAGATCAGTGTTCTGGACAACTATTAGATGGCTGTGAATGCTGCTGCTAATGAACTGTAAACTGTCCAGGGAATAAAATGTTGGCTTCATGTTTAGTATACACATTTGGAGGTTTAATGTATGGGTTAAGAAATTCTGTTATAATACTTTTTTTTTTAAAATCTTTACAGATGTTAACACTTAAACACATTATCCAGAACACACCTAAGACAATTATGTTGTCCAAGGATTTGTTTCAGTCAAAGGAGGAAGAAAAGATCATAGTTCACAACACGAGCACTCTTTCTGAAGTCAGTTCTGTTAAAGCTATGACTTCATTTGTAATGCATTAAAGTAGACCCAGCTGATAGAGTTCTTGAAATTTTGACTTGCACCATGAACTACTACTTCTAGGAAAAATACAGCCTGAGTATAATTCTGTTTGCCAGTGAAACCCCATTAGTACTAATATTCTTAGAGTGGCATATCTGAAATGAGAATTAGCTCCAATTAGGTTGTATCAGAGTGGTTTATAAAGGCTGTGTTTTCTTTAGTACTTTATTGTAATGTAATACTAAGGTAATGCCAAAAAAAGTAGAATGATGTTTTATAGAACTTTTGGAGTTAAGTTTTCCACAACTTGTTACAATGAAAAGAACATCACCATATACGCCTCTTCAAAGCTCCACTATATGACTTGGAGTCATGTTCATGTGCTGTCAGTCTGAATCCTAACAGATTGCATGATGAAAGACATCTTCATGGGAATAGGATTCAAGGGACTAATAGTGATATTGACAATATGTAACAAGACATAGAATACCTAAAGCCCAGACAGCACAGAATTTCACCAACTCCATTGCAACATACACAGATGCACATAGAAGTGATGCTGCTTTCCACACAGATTATTTAGATAAAAGTTGCAAACATAATGTTTTGAGTATATATGATATGTCTCTTATATGTTGAATAAACATGTAATAGGATGCTGCCGAATGGGAAGGCATAATAATTCTCTCATGTCCTCTGTAAGTCATGGGCTTAAACTTCAGCAAAAGAGTATTAGTTTTGCATTAGGAAGGATATTTTATTGCATGGATAGTTAAACATTGAAATAGTTTATTTAGGATGGCTGTGAAATCCCCCTTCATAGAAGCTCCAAGATTAGGCTAGCTAAACATCTTTGAAATATAGTTAAGAAGCATTCACTCTGTCTTTGTCTTGGGGAGTGGGACAGGGACTTCTGGGATTTTATGATAAACAGTAATATTTTGCTACTGGAATAGTTTTTGCTAACAATAAACCAGTATATGTTTATTGTAATATTCTGAATCATCAAATCATCTTAATAAAAATGTAGATCTTGGCAGCAAGTGTATTTTATATCATATATCCACATCTAGCTAGACACTCATGTTCTTTCCCAGAAAGTAACAGCTCATTCACTTCTGTAAGAAGTGGTATGTTGTATTAATGTATTGCACTGATTTATGACTTTGAGGAAGGATAATATGAATAAAAAATATGCATGAGTAATTTAACTCCAGCATACATCCTACTCTGAATGATGGCCTACAAATTTGCTAACATAATATAAAATATACCTGTCTAGTTAAATTTAAAAATAATTTCTAGGACAAATATGGAGAATGGAAGTGACAGATCTTGTTCAAATCCACTAACATTAAATAAGTTAATGAGCACTATACCTCTAAATATGTTGATATGGTCAACTCTAGATATCGGCTTTAGAACTGCATCATAGATGTGCCTATTTCTCTCTGATGACTGTAAGAAGAATCTAGATGACTAGAAGAGGGATAGATGTTTATATTGTAGAATACTGAAGTTTGATCAGCTAAATCTTTGACTGTATTGTTGTCCTACTATTAACAGTACTATCAACCATCTCATTATTGGTCTAACACATGTCCCAAGGAAACAGAAAAATAAAACAGAAGTTGCCTAATATCTCACCATTTTCATGCCATGCATTATATAGGCATGGGTTCACTTATTTAAATTACTTGTGTCCTATATTCTTTTAGTATCTCTATGCTCAAAAGTAGACTATCTTGCATTTGCAGTGAGATAGGCAAGGTAAAAAAAAAGTGTGTGTTTTTAAAAATTTCTTGAAGAAGGCAAATTTCTCTGCTCAGTAGCATTTTTCCCCCTATCAAATGCTTCAAGGTTTCTTGCTTTGGTTTTGGCATGGTTTCATTTTAGGTGGTTTGGTTTGGCGTTTTTTTGTTCGGTTTGTTTTGTTTTTATCTCACGTCTTCTAAAACACATACAGTGAGAGAAACCATACACAAGTATGTAAAAATACATTAACATTTTAACTGAAATAAATGAATGTGATGTATAATGTAGAATCTTATACTGCACCTCAGCATGACACAGTTGAAGTCAAAGTTGTTGTTTCTTGGAGTTTTGTTGCCTTTCTCATTTTATTTTTTTTCTTTCAGTCAGACAAACAGTTCTTTATGGACATGTTGGGTTTTTAAGTTTTATATACTGCATCTGCAAACTTGCCTGTTTACTAGACGATAACAATGAAGAGAGAAGAGGGACCAATAACAGAAAATAATGATGAGAGGGGGAGGATTATTAAATACTCTTGAATCTCCAGAGGCAACATATTTCTATCACTACCTTTGGCACCAAAACTAGTTGGCATGAGAACAACTGTCTCATTTACTCTTCTTTAGTGCAAGCAGAAAAAGTTACTGGTAAAATTTGTACTATCCAAGCAAATTATTTTAAAAAGGATTGTTTCACTAATTGTCATATCTGTACTGCACAGGCTTCTTCCTAATATGTTTTTCAAATTAGCGACACAAACCATATTAAGCTGATTAATAGCTATGTGAATTCAGGATCAAGACAGTTGAAAACAATGGCTTGCACTTGTAAGTCTAAAACTATGGGCCATTAAATAATACTGGTAAAATAAAAAGATATTTGTAAACAGTCAGAAATTAGTACCAAAATTTAAATGAAATTGCTATCAAATCAACTTACATTTATTAATGTTATCAGACGTAACATTGCAGTTTCATATTGTTCTCTTCAGTAAGCTTTTTGACTGAACTAGGACCTTGGAGTATCTTGGGGAAAAGGGCCTTGAACAAATTGTGTATATATGAATAGGACCAGCTAACACATTCACAGAAGTGTGTGATGGCGACCAAAAGAGTGAAATTTGAGACAGTGGGACTGAGACCATGAGGTGAGATGGTATTTTGATTTAGCAGGCATCACTACAGCCTTCACGAATGTGAGGAATGAAGGCTCCCAGAATTCACTGGCAGTACAAATGCCATCTGTCCTGTTTCTGGGTTGAATCATTTGCATGCAATTTGTTATATATCAGATATATTTTGGGATATTGTAATAATTATAATAGATGGTCTAAGATGCACATAGTTTTGTAAGAAGATGAAAAAAAAAAATATTATGCTTACAATACAGAAGACTTGGACTTGGAGATTTTTCCCTTTCTCTAGACTTTGTGTATGACTTACTTTATCTTCCTACAAATACTCCTGCCTTGCCTTGACTATGTGTTCCATATTGTTCCAGTGGTCGACTAAGTGCATAAAATTAACTGTAGGTGTAAAATTTTGCATTGTTAACACTGTAATTGCTTCCTGTGCCTCACTTACTGCAGAATATTAGGTCTTCCATTGGAATGAAGGGACTGATCTTTGTAATTTCATTTTTTGATGTTGTACCCTATGTTGAGTCAATCAAGCAAAACATCTGCACGTATCTTCAAGAGGGATGTTGTGTGACAAGATGAACACACATGTCCATGTGTTCTCTAGCAACAGCAATGACTCCAGCTTTGAAGGAGCTAGAGAAAAGCATGGGTGGAGAAGGAGTTAGGAGAGTGTGAGATGCCATAGCTGTAAACAGGGCTGTGAGGATGGTTTATCTGGTGGAGAAAAGCAGAACACCAGAACCAGAATTTTGCCAGTCCTCCATGCTTCAGTGAGATGTTGAAGTGTAAACAGATCATGGATACACGCTTTTCTCCTTGCAGGCAGTGCTACTACTCTTAGGCCTTATGGATGGTATTCATCCTAGCTTAAGACCTGACAACACAGATATCTATAAGTACTCAACATAGCCTCTCTTTATAATTCATAGAGGGCACTTTGGGGTGCATTTGATCTAATTCTAAAGTAAGAAGATAAAATAGGTCAGAAAAAAATAATGTCTCAGAAGTATAATATCATCCATTTAATGTATTTTAATTTAATATATCATATCCATGCTCAGTATGCTATATGATAATTTGTGCATTTAGAAGTATCTTCACTGCTTGTGTCATCTGAAGAAGGGTCTTAAAAAGATTTGCAGTCATAAGAAAGAAGAACAGATGGTGTAACAGCTTCATCTGGCAAAGACTAGCATATACGTATGAGGACTGATGTCTTTGTCTTCTAAGTAATTGAACAGCTTCTTAACAGGACAGCTGGAAAGCTGAGCCCAATTCCATGCTTCTGGACATGGTGGCATGGATCTAAAACAGTTTCCTGGCATGACCAAGTTTTTTACTCACAAGATCAGGCACAAACAAGGAGAAAATAAGTACAGTAGTACCAAAATAAATAAATAAATAAATGTTCTCTTTCTATGTTCCTTTTGCTTATTAGATTAAATTGTAAGGTGGGATGCTCACAAGCAGTAATAAATCAGAAGCTGAGCTCCTAGTGATGGAGAGAGAAGATGGACAGGAATACTCCTTAGAAGAGAAGTAATTCTCTACTAGGTCCCAAAGATAAACCCTGTAAAGTTATTTTGACTGAAGACACTGAGAAACAGATTAAGGAAAGACTGAATCAATACTATAAATCTTGGTACAGATCATGCTACACAGATAACATGAGAGAGTTGGTGCCAGAAGATTTACGTGTATGCATATCCTAGGATGTTCTGTGACTTCTTATTAAAAACATCTCAATACTGGTGTCAGTGAGCTCTAATATGAGGATCTCTATATGCCTCAAAGGAAGCTGGTTCAAGCTGGGAGATAAGTTCTCAAAAACTGGAAAGGGACACTGCTAGAGTGTTCTTTTTTTTATAGATCCAGGGTAGAAATCCACCTTTATGTACTGGAATATTTCTGTTAATTTCTTGGCAGGGAAGCTCTGAGAGCTAAAAATGCTGAGAGGTGTTCTAGGGAAGGAACATAAACTATAATGAACAGATACAGACAAGGTATGTTTGGAAGAAGACTGTTCAAGGACAGGTAGAAACTTAGATTCAAAACAGGTCTCAGTGACTTTTCTAATAGAAGGAAAAAAGCAACAAAATGAATACATCGCAAAAGGGACTGAGAAGGCAAGTTCTGACATGAAATCATCAAAGCTTGAAGTGAGATCTAGCTCAGATCAAACATCAATTAAAAGCAAGTTAGGGACACAGAGGGGGAAGAGGTTCTAACCTATGTAGAAAATCACAAAATGCTCATTTAGCTAGTAATCCTAAACTGTTTAAACAGCATTTCTGTACAAGTTTCTAAAAATACAATAGTAGAATATTTCAATATTCTGCCCAGTGCAAGTGCCACTTAGTTATGTCAGATGTTTCCTAAAACAGCCACCAACAGAAACTGGAAGTGGTCAAAGTTTTTTAGCAGATCCTTGCTGTACTCGACTGTTGTTCTTCTTCATACCTTATTATGTATGTATCATGTAGTTCCTCAGTATTTTACACACACTAGTGAATTCATTAGATGTACCTGGAAGTGCTCCTTAAGAAATACTATTCTTTTTAAATGAAAAAATCCAGACATTTGTAATTTATTTTTTGTTCTGTTTTGTTTGTTTAACACCAGATAAAAATTGACTTAACCTACTTAATTGTGAAGTCTCACACAGAATTATGATGTAGAACTAAGGAGGGACGTATGTGAGCAAAGGAAAACTGAAAGAAATATGAGGTATGAGAATATCCTCAATCGGTACTGATGCTTAACATGGTTTGTCATGAAATTGCAGCCCCACTTGCTGAGTCACTGGGCCTAACATAATTGAAGTACCAAAACAATTGAGACTTGCCTGCAGAGATTAGCTCAACCATCAGTCTTTTACAATCACCAGCCTGACTGATATGTGCACCATTATTGACTTTCCCCTAGCTAAAGCAGACAGAACCACAACCTTTCTGTGGACTACAAAGTCTGGAGAAATCTATTCTATATCTTAACTCTACTTTGTAGAGCTAACACAATTCCCAATCTCCATCTGCTGTGTTCACCTAACTATACTCTAGTTTTCTCAAGGTCACAAAGTTCAACAAAGCATTTTCACCCCCTCTATGAAAGGGAAGTATTCCACCACTGGTACTTTGTAGATGTGGGTTAATTTGCTTCTGAGACCACCACAAATACTCTTTTCCCATTCAGCTTTCTTGAGCACAGGATATTTATAATCTTAGCATTGTACCTTAGGGAGAAACATTGTGAAGTTTGGCAACCAAGCCATTAGGCTATATATCTGAAGTGTATGGTACCTCACACTGAACCAAATAGTAAGGGATCTGAATGATAAGAGAGCTGAGAGACAGAAGGTGCAATGATATATTTGAGCATCAGGGATCAAATGGCTAACAGCAACAAGGCAAAGAATTGGAAAGAAGTCTCCCTATGGGCCCTGGCATTTTCCAGACATAAAGGTGACACATATTCAGCCTAGGCTTGGGAGTATGGATTTATATAGTGCAGACAAACACATATGCTGCATGTGTAGTCCTCTAGCTTTGGATTAAATACTGAGACAGAGAGAGGGGGAAAGACAGAAATTTGTTGTCCCCAGATGTTTCTTTTAATGAAAGATTATTTTGCCACTGGAGACTAGGGAGAGTTAGAACAACTCCCACACTTGTCCTAAAGCTGAACTTCACCCAGGTAGTATGTATGTGAGTTGGAAAAAAACTTACATACAAAGAATGTCACTGAAAGTGCCAGCTGAATGAAGATTGTTTGGCATGAATGCCAAACAGTGAAAAAAAAAATTCTTTCAGAGCTAAGTGCATAGCTCAGCAAGCAAATGAACACTTTGTTTTTCTCTTTCTCCAATCATGAGAACAAAGAAAGTTCATATTCTCTTGTGTCCCATCTCTTGTGACTGTATGCCTGTACATGGTGTCAAGTTGTCCACTTCTGAGACAGATCTAACTAAAATCTATTATATATTCTTTAAAATAGAAATAGATTTCTTTGTCTTTCAACTAGGGAAAACTCAAAAAGAGGAGGCAAAATACAATGGGGAAAAAAAAAGGGATTTTTAATTCAGTCTCTCATTGACTGCTCTGTCTGCTGGGAAGGTCCTCACTATCAGGGCTTTTGGATAATGATTGTCAGAGTAACAGAAAACAGTAATTCCCTTCTTGTCATTAGGTAGCTGTCTTTTTGTGACAAAGTCCCATTCTTTCCACCCCTATTCTCATAGTAGCTTCTCTGTCTGGGCTGCGAGCTCCTAGTTGTTTCTATGACTTGCCAAAACAGAAAGCCCACAGCCTTCCTTGGGGCAGGCCAAGTAACTCCACAGGGAAGGGACAGGATCCCTGCCTTTCCCCTGACCCACTCCATGCTCTCTTTGAACAAAAAGCCAAAAAAAATCTCTAAGAAGAAACTTATAAAACAGATCAAGTAGGCTCACAAAAACCAGCCTCAATAGCCTTCAATCTGCAATTATTTCTTGCTGTGTCCTCAATCAACAGCAATAAGGGACATGAATCTGAAGAAAACATCTGCACTGGGACACCTTCATAATTTATACAAGATAAAACACTCTTCTATCTTCTTCACTCTTCTAACGCCCTTCTCTATCTACTAAATGCATGAAGCCAAATGTCCTCAGGCTTCAGGAAAGTTTGCATTTGTAGCTGAACTTTATGGCTTATATCCAGCTCTGCTTAGCAGCCAGAATTTCTGTGTTGGCCCCTCACAGATGATATGATTCAAAACCGTCATTGAAATACTGCTTCTTCCACACTTTCTCCAAGTATTTTTTGTTCAGCCTTTGTATGTCATCACAGCTGGCCACTTTCCTTATAGTTTTGGAGGCATATATACCTTGGAGGCAGATGCACATTCAGATTGCTTGGCAACAGAGGGTGTATTGCTGGAGCCAGGAGAACAAGATTAGAAGGTGAGATAAACATATGTTTTTATCTCTGAAAAAAAGATTGGCTTCTGTAGTACCCTAACTATGAAACTTTGGAGTCTCCAAAGGGTCTTAGAGATACAAATTTATAGGAAAGTGAGCCTTTTTTTATTCCTCAAGTTAAAACATTAGGTACTTTCTATAATTTTTAGTACTACTTGTAAACCAAACAGAAATATGAAACTTGTTTTTATCACTCAATACAAAGACCATCTGGGACCTGTTACAGATGGGAATTTTGATCAACAGTTACTGAAAATTAATAGAGAAAGTGGTTAGTAGTCATAGAGAGTATGTAGCAACTGTGTAGGAAGGTTCTAGAGAACATGTAGGCATAGCATAGGTTTTATTTCAGAAGCACCCTGAATGATTAGAACAGTCAGAGACTGACATTAGTGCTCTGCTGAAGTCACATGTAATTTTTCTTTAATTATAGTAGGGTGAAGAATGATGCTTTAATCTTGCAACAGTTGTGTTTCTCTGTATAAAACAGAAGTAGAATAATTTACCATTATGAACAAGTTTGCATATGTCATATTTTAAGATGCTTAAAATGGGAGCAACTCTATCTATATATACTATGCAACGCATATACTATACACAGGATTCTTTGCATCTATTTCATAACATAAACATATATAGACACTTGTCTTTGTAGTGAAGGTGATGAAACAACTTTTTCTTTACACAGCTTCCTTCTACACTACCAAGAAAGTTATATTTAAAAGGCTATATCAGTTGCACAGCATGTGTAGGTAATGTATGTATTTTGACCCACTTCTCAACCTAAATAAAAGTAGTGAGCTGCATTCTTTCTTTTCTTGACACATTTCTTCTGTAAAAAGTGTTGCTTTTGCTCCTATTTAAGTTCAAATTAGTTTTTAAAGCCCCAAAGGCATCTTTGAAAAGAAATTTAAAAGGTTTTTGTACTTCAGAATACTCCAATATTGTTTAGATGACTGTGGTTGTGTTGCTAACAGGGAAATAAAAGATAATGCTATGAAAATCAAAACAGGGGAAGTCAGCTTAATGTGAATACAAAAACTTTTTATTCAATCTGCAGGTAAATAAAGCAGTAATAAGTTAAGATTCTTTTAGGTCCCAATGCATCTAATATACTTTACCACTTTTAGCATTAATCATTGAAATGCTTTGACTGATTTCCATTGAACTATTCTAAATCTGAAAAATGTTGCTAATGAATGAACTTAATTCTCTGCAGGAATGTATGTAACTATAAGGCTTTGTAAATATTGTCTTCTCCCTAGCACAGAGACAAAAGGACAATGGACACAATGGATAAGCAATAGCATTTCAAAAATCTGTAATTCTTGTAAATATCAGTATGCACTTCACTTAAAAACCTACAAAGCTGTTATAGATATGGTGCAGTAAATATGACAAAAAAAAAAAAAAGTTTCTAACTCTCAGTGTTGGTTTAATGTGACATGTTACTTGAATAGCTGGCTATCACTAAGAATGTGAAATGTTAAAGTAGTCCACAGTGCTCCAACAGTTAAGTATTTAGTTGCCAACTGATGAGTACATTTTTGAAAAGCTCTCCTGAGAAAATTTACCTAAAAATTGAAGAAGTTGTGAATGATGTATCAGCTTCTGTAGTTTTCCTTCCTGGACTTAAAAGAAAAGGAAGTAACTGTACAGTGGCTTTATGTTATAATATTGGACAACTTTGGCTTTGGAAAGAGAAGCGCTGTAAAAGAACCAGTTAAAATAAATGTGAAAGGTGGTGTGCTGGGTGTTTAGAAATTCTTTTGTTAGAAAACAAATCTACTTTGATCTAAGCTGTGCAATCTTTACAGCAACTCCGCTCAGTGTTTGCCATAAATAAGTTCTTGCTCCAGGATTTAGAAAAACATACAAACCTACAAAAATGTCACTCCGTGATTTGGTTCCTGAAGCAGTAGAGTGTGCTGTAAGGCTCTGAAGAATAAAGGACTTATAATTTAAGGTTCAGCCTCAAGCATTATTGTCCTTGATAGAACAGTAGGAGGTAAGGACTGCAGGCAAAATTATCATAGCTTGAAGCCAACCCCTGCAACAGGAGAGACAAGCAGGAGCCAGACAGCCCAACAGGATCATAAGCCTGCTGCGGGCCAGCAGTATGAAAAGCCGAGTCCAGCCAAAACTGGAAGCACTATATTAAAAGTAATTGGAATTTGGGGTTATAGTAAAGCATTGTTTAATTTGTGAAGAAGAGATGACATAACTGATTCATGCATTAGTCTCACTAGGGACTGAATACTTACAAGAGTCATTTCCCAGTAACATTAAGAATTGTATGAATAAGATTTATAAATAAAAACAGCTACCAAAAAAAAAAAAAAAAAGTTATACAGATACAAATACAAGTAATTCAAAGTTTGGACCAAAAGCATTCAGAAGTTTGTCTAGTCTTTTTCTAATCGCATGGATGTATGAGATGACAATTATTGCACACTCATTTTCTGGATAGGAACCTTCCCTCATTGAAGTGCACATAATGGATGATATTCCCCAAGTAAATGTTAAGAATTGTCTAGTTTTGCCAAGGAATGTTTTTCCTGATTTCATTCCTCTGTTCTTCAAGATAACCTAACTGGTTTGGTAAAGTTTTTAAAAAAGTCAGAAATAAACAAACAACAAATCAAAATGTAACATCCAGGGGCAGGTATCCAGACTGTGAAAAAATGGCTAAATCAGTCACAGTTTTTCAAACTTATTAGTATTTTTAAAAGTTCCTTATAATGGGCAATTATTCCTAGTATTAAGTAATGTTAGCAGCCACATCTAAAACAAATTATCTGCAGCCTTCCACTCTGACTCTAACACTGACACTCACACTCTTTTTCTCATGAGCTACCTACTCTAAGTTCAAAGACTATATCCAAGTCCTATTTTACCTCAGTTTCATATTCTATTTTATAAATAGAATATATATCAAGTTATGGAATTATAATCACTAACTACATAAGGATATATATGTCATCTAATGAAGTGTATCTGTCTGATTCACATGTGTTATCAAAGTGTGGCCTATCACTGAATGGACATAGGTTTTGGGAGATTAGCTCCCTTCTTTGAGTCTATGATGTCTCCTTCTGACTGAGACATCTTAAATGTAGCATCTGTCTTTCACATCCATCGATTAGTACTGCTAACTATGAAAAGTAATTTCCAGTACTGGAAGAAGCAAACCAAACTGGATGTATAGATAGCCGTGTAACAGCTAAGTCGTATTGTGTTAAATAACGCTGAACTCATTTCCCAAACTTTTTAGTAATTGATAGTCTTTCAAAAGAGTAATTTTTTAAAAAAACTTTTCTTCATCATTCCTTCTTTATTCTCATAAATGGAGGAGCAGAAAAAATAAAAAGATCAGGGGGAATGTCAGAAAGGTTTCTGATAAATAGCAGAAAGAGCCAGAACTATATACAACACTATTTCTGTTTGTTCTAATGTGGGACATGAGGGAGTGTGGGAATAATGTGAGGAATTTTAACTCTTCCTTCTGGTGGGAATAAATTAGCATAAAAATTATAAAATTTCATCTCTGACTGGATCAAGAGATGCTACATTATTCATAATTGCTGAGAATATTTGGAGTTTTGCCTAAATATAATGGTATCCAGTAATTTTCCCATAGAAGACATTAGGGATAACTGAATTCACTATATTATCAAAAATTGTCAGCAAAAAATGGCAGCATAGAAAGATAGTCAACTGACTTGTTATCAATAATAGTTAGAGTACTAATTTAGCAATACTCTGAAATTGAATCTCCTACAGAAATATTATATCTCTTCAAAACTTTTTAATTGTTGTATTCTTTCTTCTCTTTTGCTTTTTTTCTGTCTGTCAGTCTGTCTGCCTTTTATTTTTTATAGCCACCAGCCCTGTTGTCATCCAGTTCACTGCATTTTATTGGATTAAGTCCAAAGCACAGAATTTACAAGTTTTTACATTGCAGTTAAAATCACAGAATCATAGAATGGCAGGGGATGGAAGTGATCTCTAAAGTTCATTGAGTCCAACCTGTGTGCCAGTGCAGGAACACCTAGGGTGTTCAAGCATTTTCAGAGCCTCTATTAGAAACATCATTACCCCCAGCACTTAGAATGCCTTTGCATGTTGTAGCTTGACAACATAGAAAACACAGGTGATGCACTAGAGAAGAACTCTGGAACTGTTGGCAGCTCTACCATAGCAAATCAGGTGGCTATGGTTGGCCATCAATGGATACGCAATTTTATTTATTAACCTGTCTGAGCATGAGAAAGTGTTATGAAAGACAACAAAATTAGCTTTGTGAAACACAGGGCACTCTCTGATGATGTTTCATTTAATTCCAAATAATTTTAAATCACTGTTTTTGCCAGAATAATTCTGCTCTCTAGAAATTAATTCCATAATGATATCCTTTTAAAACTAGAAACCTATTTTGGTATTTGAAGAGATTTCTGTTCCTCCTCACAATTAAGAGTTTATTTAAAGAAAAAAATTATTTCTCTTTCCAGACCTTCTTCTAGCTCCCATTTAGATAAGAGCTGGTTTTATCAAACTTCCTTTGAAGAATGGATAAGAAGATGTAGCCAAGATGTTAGGTCATACTACTGCCTTCATGCAATGACATGCCATAAAAACTTGCTTAGATTGCAAAATAATCAAAGTCCCACAAGTGTTTTGACCTATTTCTTGAATTTTACAACATACAAAAGTTGTTTTGGACATGCAAAGAGTGTGTTATGTTTTAATTGTAGAAACAGAATTTGCAACTTAGAGCAATGGAATTGTATTAAATTAACTTTATTGTAAAAAAATGATTCTGATGAAGATGTAATCCTCTAAGTTACTGGTTGGTAATTAGTTGCAATGAAGAGACATGGTTTCCTGACATGATTTGTCTTCTGAGATAGATTTGAAAGTTCATTCATTTGCAGTGTTAATACATCAGTTAAAATGGTCCATGTACGAACATAAAACATCTTTTCAACCACTATATAAATTGGTAATGCGGCCCAGCCTTATAAAATAAGCCCATAGATTGGTAAAGTGTTGAGATTTCCCTTGCTGAAAGGAACACAATGGCCACTCCTGTTGACTACTGTGTCCCTCCTCTGGGATGAGTGTGTCTTCCTAGAGGGAAGGGGGTCTTCCAATGCCCAGTCCTTTTCACTCTGTGACCTTGTATGAGTCACATTTGTGAGACAGTCCTCCACAAAGAGAACAGAAAGCTTTCCTTAGGTTTTGCAGGTTGGTTTTTGTTTTTTGGGGTTTTTTTGGCAGTGTTGCAGAAAACAATGCACAAAATGGGTTTGCTTCCTTCACAGTTTAGCTTTTGACAAGGTAAAGCACTGACAGTAGTAGACGACTATGAAAATAAACCCCAGTGTGTGTTCCGTTACATGCATTTCAGAAAATGAAAGAAGACAGCAGGTTCTAGAAGCCAATTATGTACTTTCTACAGGGCTGAGCTCAAGTGAAATGCTGCCTTAAAACTTTTGAGTCCTCCTTTGAACTATCAGTACTAGGTACTTTTGTTGACAAAGTCAGACTGATCAGTGTGGCTAACGGTGTCCTCCTTCATTTTTTGCAAAATATTGACAATGTTTTCAAGTTACTCCTGATAAAAGTAAAATCCTAGGCACATGAAAAATTGATAGTAAAACAATGGAAAAAAAAAATTTAAAAAATTATTCAGCCCAGATCTTACTGAAGACATCTGGGAGCCAATCATGCCCCATATATCTTCTTCCTTTACATTTCCCTCCTTTAATATGACTATTTAATGTAAAGGAAAGATTTCATTTTTTCTTACGTTTTTTTACTCTACTTAATGATTCTGAGTGAGTATATAATAAATGATTCTGAGTTGTGGAAAAAAGGTCCTCGGACTTTTCTGTCCTTTTTTTCAATAAAGCTTCATTTTTATAAAAAATTACCTTCAAATTAATGATTTTCCAGCATTTTAGAATATTTTTTCTATATACATTCCAAAAAGCTTTTAGTTCTAAGCCATACAAATCTATTCTTCATTGTTATAAACATTAAACAACTTTGCCTAGCTGCCAGCTGCTACTTGGCACAGCTGTCAATATGGCAAACAGCCTTATTCAAGACTATTAAAATAAAAAAGCACCTATTTTCTGCTACAAGCTACCACCTTTCACCCAAGATGATGCACAAAATGGACGTGGAGTACCATTTACAGGATTAATATTATCCAGTGTTTACAGCTAATGGATTTGTGTTACTGCTTCATTTTACAAGGCCTCTTTTCGTCTTTTAATTTATCCTCAGGTCTGCTGCTTTATTTTTGTTCCATCATCCTCATAAAAGCCATTATCTTTCCATTAGCAAACCTGTTAAATAACTCTTCATATGCTCTTTGATCTGTCCAGCGGCCGTTTGCATTCTTTGCAGCTGAGTTTTTCAATTACACTCAAGAATTTTAAAACATGAGTTCGCTGAGAGCTACTTCATACACTGTGGTAGACTTAATTAGCATAGGATGGAAGAAAGGCTTACTACCATGTTAGTGCTCATTTCTGCCATAACAACTCCTGGTTTCCTCTTTTATGCAAATCAGGTCACAGACATTTATGTCAGTGAAACTGTTGTAAAATTTTTTACATAATAGTGGACAAAATACATTTCTCATAATCTGCATGAAAATAATTATGCTTTTTTTTTGCATTTGGTGACAAAAAAAAAGGAAAAACAGTCTCTCCAAATACTGGATCACAAAAGTATTTTCTGAGTGACTTTGTGTTTGCTTGGTATCACAAGTCCTATTCTATTAATTTATTCTTAATTTTTAATATTATTCTGACTAGAAAATGTGAAACATAGCTCTTTTTCTTAAGGTAAATTTACTTTGTACCTATTGTGTGACCACAGTATTGCTTAGTCATATCCAACAACTGTTTTGAAGAGAAAAATTAGGCACCAACTTGTAAATGAAAATACATGTATTTTGCCTTAACACTGAAGTGACCCCAGCATTATGAGACATACTAGCAAAAAAACATCTTACTTTTCTGTCACTCATCTCAGATGTCAAAACACCTTCTTTTCCATGGTACTCCACAAAGAGGTTGTGATATGACTCTGTGTCCTGCAGAGAGATTTACTGACAAAGAAATGAGCACATCAGTGGATACCTTGTGGTTCTCCTTCACAGGTATCACAGGGTGTCAGGGGTTGGAAGGGAACTTGGAGATCTTTGAGTCCAACCCCCTTGCCAGAGCAGGACCATATAATCTAGCAGAGGTCATCTTTCCTTTCTAGGGATGGAGAAGAGGCTCACCCGTCTGTAGTTACCCGGGTCCTCTTTCTTGCCCTTTTTGAAGANATTTTTAGTGATCTCTTGAAAGGTCAAACTTGGCCCTGCTGAAGTCCAGGTTTGTGATCCTGCTTGGTATTCTGTTCCAACCACACAAGATCATGAACTCCACAATCTCATGGTTGCTGCAGTCAAGCTTGCCCTCAAACTCCACCACTTCAGCCAGACCCTNACATTCAGATTGCTCTGTTGATCCCTATCCCAGTCCTCATCAACCAAGGAAATCTCCTCCTCTATCCTGACTTCCTCAGGGGCCTCAATGGTCTGGATCTCCCGAGGATGGTCTCCAGCAGTATAGANGAGTATAAGATCCAGCAGTGCTCCTCACCTAGATGGCTCATCCACCATTTGCATCAAGAAGTTATCACCGATGCACTGGAGGAACCTCCTGGGCTGTGAATGGGTGTCTGTGTAGGCCTTTCAGCAAATATCTGGGTGGTTAAAATCCCCCATGAGAACCAGGGCCTGTGATTGCAAGGCTGCTATCAGCTGTCTGTAAAAGGCCTCATCAGCTTCCTCATCCTGATCAGGTGTCCTGTAATAGACCACCACCCCACTTTGTTTGCCTGTCTTTCCTAAAAGAGACATAGCCATCCATCTGTCACCAGACCTGGCACCATGAAAATTTCCCTATGATCAAAAAAACAAAAGATCTCTCTGTGGTACCAGTGTCTAAGCCACCTTTTAATCAGGTTGGGTTTTAATTGATAAAAAGAGGTTTACATTTCTATGCATATTTGAAAAAAANCCTCCATGATCTAGAGACTCCCTTCCTCCCCTTGAGTTTGCCCATCAGTTCTCTGTTTAATCATGCAGGTATCCTGGCTCCCTTTCTTGATTTCATACCTGCTGGGATGATCTTGAACCTGGAAAAAGTGGNAAATTGAATTATAGAAGAATTGTGCAAGTCACAGAACATGGACATAATGCAACATTTTAGACATAATGCAACTGAAAGCCCATTTCATGACTACACTCTAAAGGAGGCAAGCTCAGGACTGAGACTCCCAAGTCTGTATCCTCAGGAGGTTGGATGAAATGAGAAGAGCTCCTCTGACACTATTCAAGAAGAGTAAGCCAGTGCTGGCCATGTCAGCAAAGTCTCTCACTTTTACAATGCTTTTTCCCCAAGTACGTTGCTGCTTCTGTTTTGATGTTCCACTGTATTTTTTCAGGAAGACAATGAAGTATAGTAATTTAATATACTTAGTTAAAGAAGGAGATTTCATTCTGTGTTTGGTATTAATTAGATGATGGGCTTAGAGATCAGTGACTGGGTAGATATAGATATATCAGGTAAAGAAACTGCAGATGGGTGGTGTTGAGAGAAGAACTCCAGTATCGATTAAAAACAGGGTTTCTTGCTGGGAGACCTGGTGGCTTCCACTCAATAGCTGAAAAAAAATTATGTAAAAGTGGTGGCAAAAGAGGGCTAATGCAGCAGAACCAAAGAGGAAGTATACAGCCAGACACTGCGATAAACTAAGTTATCAGTCTCTTTAGTGGACTGAAGGTACAATTTCAATATATAGTTCATCATATGGCAAGCAACATCCAGAACAGGCAACTTCATCTCTGAGCTCCATTGACATAATTTCTATTTGCTTTTATCCATTCATCTCCATTAAAAAAAAAAATGGTCCAGGGATCTTAACCAGAAGAAAAATAACCTTAGACATGACTTTTTTCTTGGTTTTGTTTCTTAAAATATCTCATTTGAGGAACAGAAAAGCATTGTGGATGACATGAATGAGGATGAAGGAACCTACAGCCAGCTGCTGGTAGTGATGAGTCACATCACTTGTTTAAGCAGCAGTCTATTTCTGCTCAACTGTATTGCCAAAACTATATCCTAATTTTCTGTATCTTTTGAGTAATCTCCAGGATACAGTATCAATTCTTGAATCAAGACTTATGAATACATTTAAAGCAGAAATAAAGTTATTATCCTTGGTTCCTAGTGTCAAAAAGGATATCTTAAACACATGGCTGTGATCTGAGATGGTATTTAAAAGTATTTAACATTGCTAGATTCCTCCGTAGTCCAGATTATTCAGTTACTGTTGTTCAACTCACTGCAGGACATAGGAAAAATTAAAGGGAAGATTATAATATTCAAAAGGAGAAATGGTTCCTATGAACTTGAGCAATTCTATATACAGTTTATAATTTCCTCCCTCAGGATTTTTATAGAGCTTTTTCTTTCTCTCCACATTCAAAAGAACTGTTGCTTTAATCTTGTTCCTGTTTTTCACAGCAGGCCCACACAATCCCTCCTGCTGTCTGCAAAGAGTTACCAAATTGGACCTATTACATTGTTCCTGTATGCAGAATGACATGCAATCAGTAAAAACTCCTTTTGTTTATACTGTTAATAACAGATGTTGCTCTGCTACATCACACATGCTGTTTAATATTATCAAAACAATTATTCATTTATTCATATTTGTGCAGTGTGTGCAAGCTGGCATTACAGATCTTGCAGACGTGGTCTTCATGAATGCATAAACAGAAGTGCATGTCATGGATAATAAATCACCCCCCCATTCCCATCACTATTTTTAATCTTATAGCTAAAACTTTGATGATAACTTTATTGCTTACACATTGACAAGAGTGTGACAGACAAATCTCTGGGCATGTGGAAAGCTACTGAAATAGCAGAGGTCCCCTTCCTATGGGGAGATGATGTATACACATGAAAAAAGTCAAGCTTTGCTTTATCAGGGTCCAGGGACAAGCAGTCTGGTGTTAGTTCATGCTTGCTCTCTTTATCCCTTCATTCCTTCTCCAAAAGAAAAACACAATGAAGAAAAACAATTCAAGAGTTATTTTGATTCTTTTTGATTGAATTAACAAGGGTTCATTTTAATTGGATTAACTACTGGGATAACAGCATGACTGAATTTTAAAGTATAATTAAAGGATTCATCTACTTAATGACAATGGGATAGAAAATTACCTCAGAACAGACGCTATATAAGTTGTCTGTTTTCTCATTATAGATGTGCATTTTCAGGTAACATGGCCAATAAACCAGGTTTGGAAAAAAACTTATCAGTTTAAAGGAAAACAGTTAATTCTCTCGTAATCTTAAATATTTTATATCGTTTTGATGACATGTCAATATTGGTCTGGTTAGGTTGCATGGCCTTTTGACTTTTAATTAAAAGAACCTAGTTATTAAGGTACTTTCTTCAAATGCAGCCTTTTTTTTTTTTTTTTCATATATGAATGTAGCCCCCTGAAGTATTCTGTTCATGCACTTGATAGTATGTTTTTGTTCTAAAGAAGTTTGATATTTTCTTCATTTGCTTGGCAGAAGTCAGATATTCATACTAATCAGGTAAAAAAAGTTTTCCATTCCCTCCTCTTTCAGTATCACCTTCATTGGAAAAATGAGACAAACTTATCCTTACAGGCTTGTAGTAGTTAAGCAAAACTTAAAGAATAAATTTATCCATGAAGAAAGTGGTTTGAAGTGAATGGAATTTGCCCCCTCAGGCTTGAAGGTAATAGCTTTTCCTAGAAGTATATTCAGAAAATAATTATCAGGTACCTGATACAATCTTTTAGACCTGCAAGCCAGCAGTCAGTAGGTTTATCATTAACCTTCATAGCTGGATGACCTAGTGCAAGGAGGATAGAGGTGACTAAGGGGAAGACTGAATGATTTTTATCCTCCTGTTTCTTTGGAGCTTGGCTTGTAGAATCTGGGATACCTTTTATGTATATTCTTGAAAATAATGGTCAGGTCAGATTTCAGTCATTTTTGTTTTCCTTATGAGTATCTTTTCTTCACAGAGTTGTTCACTTCTGTTGGGAATGCTCAGTAGAAACATGGGATCTTTCACAATAAATTAGACATGTGACTGCTGTACATCAGTGTCTTTCCTCTGACAGTGACTAAGTTTAAAGTCTGTATTTGTTTCTGAAACATAGGTGTCTAGAGTTATCTGAGACACCATACTGTAATCAAGACATCGTTATGAGACCAATATGGCATAGAATATTTTGGGTTATCTCAAGCTGCTCTAGAAATACACTCATGCTTAGACCCAGGTGACTGAATCAAACCCCAAATATCACAGAAAAAAAAAAACAAACAACCCTGAAATGTGAGAGTGAATAGTTCCCAGTGCTGTTACTATGCAATTAATCACTTGTTCGTCCACTTTCAAGCCTGAGTTTCAAGTGTCAAAGACATACTCTGACAATAGCTTCCACTACTTAATGACAAGCTAGGTAGAAATGATGCTTCTTGCTTTTGAAACATTTACTTTTAATATATCGAAGGACTATTCACTGTAAAGTCTTCTTAATTCATTCTTATTATTTCATGCACTTTTAACATGTTCCCCTTTAATCATTTAACATAATAATCTTTTAGTCTTTCTTTGAAGTAGAGGGTTTTTTCCATAACAATAACCTGTTCTATCTTCACCCTATTTTTGCAGTCTGTTTTCTCTGATAAGAAACCAGTCCAAAGCATTAGGGACTACATTGGTGACAATATAGAAGAAACTTTCTACTGTTTATGTGCCTCAAGAACTTCTTCGCTTTCTTTCAGCACAGCTGTACATTAAGCAACTCTTCATGATGAACAGTCCATAACATTTCCCTGTTGCCTTTTCCGTAAGACATCTGAGCAGTCTGTATTTTAACACATAAGATTGTTTTAGATAGCTACATTTTCTTCAAGTGGCTCTCCACTTATCAACAGGGACATTATCTGCCATTGTGCTGACCATTTTTCCAACATCATTCAGTCTTTTTTAAGTTCCCTTTTGTCAAATGTAACTCTTTGACTACTTCTACAATCTTTACAACATTATTATGTGATGTGTCTTTGCACAATATATTAAGATAGGTTATACTGAACACATTTATTGACAATGATATATTAATTAGCAAAAAATACATTATCATGTTTGAGATGAGAAATCAAGTTAGTATTTCAAGCAGCAATAAGCTATAGAAGTCCACAGACAAAAATGTCAAAGAAAGAAATGTCTGGTTATTCAAGCAGCTTCAATTGATAGGGCTCCTTCAGGACACCGGTTAAATGGAATGCATATGTCCACAAAAGATAACACAGATGAGGAGGTTATCAGATTTCCAGCTCTGAAAAATAGCTATAATAATAGCATCACTATCCACATGCCCCAAAGATCTGTATGCACAAAAGTTGTCTTTAAAATGTCTTTAAATGTGGGAAAATATTATTGTAGTTATATTACCATCAGGGAAATTGAGTCATGAAGAGGTTAAATAAATGTTGCTCAGGATTAAGCATGAAGTCACTACAGTGCTTCAAACAAAGAAATAATTCCCTGGATCACTCACTGATGTGAACACCAAGTTTAAGCACATCAACTGCTGAACCCTTGCTGGGTCTGTACATATTGTGAGCTCCTGAAGAGGAGTTCATGCTGTGGCTGGAAGAGTGGAGCTCAAGGTATTTGCAGAGAAGCCATATGCTTGGCCTTTGCAATGTCCCAGGATTTATAAACATGCTCAGATCCTTCCTAGCACTGGAAGCTTTGTTGCTTCTATGTCCAGGCCCTGCAATACGTATTTAGAGTGTACTGCTTACACTGAAACCATCATTATCTTAAGAACCAGTGTGACTCAACAGCTACCAGGTAAACAAGCTGCAATTCATCTTGTCCTAGGACATAACAAAACAAGAAACACTTGTTTTTTCTGAGGGAATAACTTTTTGCATTGAAATTTATGTCAGATAAAGACATGTTACAAACATTCTCAATCTCTGAAGAATTGTCCCACTTTTCCCTGACTTCAGACAGAAGTACCTCAAGCTAAAAATATTTAAATTTTCCCCATTAAGCTTGTATTACCGTATTTCCTAGCTCTTCCAGGAAGTTTCATTCCATTAGTACCTCATTGCCAGCAAACTATAAAGCTTCTCCATCCAATAAAATGAATACTTAATACAATCTTTTAATGTCCACCTCCATCATGACGTCTTCTGTCAAGCACTGATACATTTTCAAATTTACCCAGTCTGAACTTCAGCTTAGAAAGAATTATGCGATGTAAAGTTTTGGTGAAGGCATGTATAAGAATTTAAAATCTGCCTTGCTCTGGAGTTTTAGTTTGAACTTACTTCCAATTAAAATGTGACATCTTATTAAATGACAAATTGTATCCCTGTTTGCATAAAAAATATCCTGCTTACAGGGAACTGATTGTTCACTTAATTTTCGTATTATTGAGGATTTTTTATCCCGGGACCATGCAGATGGGAGTACAAGGTCAGATCAACTCTAAAACTCTAGCTGCTGTATTTAATTCTGCCTTGACTTGTTGACAGCAGCCGCTGATATGGATCTTTCACAAAGCTGACCCTTGTTTGCTGCACCTCTAGGTCATTTCTATTGTAAGTAGACTCTCAGAGCCTAAACCAAAGGTCACAGTTGTTCAGTACACTGCATCCAGTTCCCATAATTAAAAACATTCATTAGACTATTTGGCTAATGTACCTGTGTTTTTATTTGAGACCTCATTAACTATTATGTATGTCAAAAGACAATTTTAGAACTGCAGAGGAACAGCCTCACGGTGTTGATGTGTGGGAATCATCTGTAAAATGAAAGAAAATAATTAATAATTGTTCTTCATGAATGAGATTCTTATAGCCAAGGTCCTGATAATGAAAGAAGAACCTGTCAAAGCTCATAAGTTAACAGTTGCTTAGTACATCCTATTTTGCAAGGATAATTTCTTAGTTGATTTTTCTGTATCTGGACAATATATGACAGAAATTTTATAATTTCTAACAATTTATTTTCTAATGTTCTAATGTATGTCTGGAGATGAGAAAAAAAAATCCATAAAAGGAAAAGGACTGAAATTTTGTTGAGGACTATAATATTTATCTTCTTTTCACCAAAATACAAGGGAGATAGGAGTGACGGGATCATGCACTTCTGGTCAGACCTCACTGACTGCTGGGGTCCTCAGGAGAGCAATACTGGCCAGCAGTTCCAAAGGTCCCCACTGAATTTGTAAATATTCCTGCTCAACTGCTGCGTCATCTTAACCTGCCTAAATTAACTCCCTAAACATGTAATGCTGGGCATATACACAGCTATCAGTGGTGAGCTGCTCAGGGCAGGATTGTATGTCCTGTGTGTAAGATTTAGAACATTTTACCTTCAGGCTCTGTCACTATATTTTCATTGTTCAGAAACATCTCATGATTTTTCAGTTCAAGGGGCCAGTTGGAAAAACTGTAGGTGCCAGTGGAAAACACTGTAAAGGCCAGTGGCAGATGTGGGTTGCGGTGTTTGTAAATAACTAAGGCATTTTCTCTAAAGAGATAACAGAGCTGTCCCTTTACTGGATCATCTCAAAATAACCTGAAGTCCAGTAATATGGAGGAGTGAAAAACAAAACCACGTGTTCAAGTAAGGCAGCTGAGCTGGAGATCCAGCATGTTATACGGGAATGCTCAAGGTGATGATGCTACTGAGGAGTCAGCCCTTAAGTACCTTTATTTTTTTATTTTATTTTTTTTCCCCAAATAGTCTCGTTACAGGATTAGGGTGATTTAGTTAAGTGAGATCTGCTGCTACTCAACAGGTGGAAAGTTGGCATTTCCAAAATCATCAGTTACCTGAAAGCAATTTTTCTTCCTCTTGTTTTAAATCAACCATTAAACTCATGATAGTTAATGAATAATAGCTTTGCTGTGTGGTGTCCCAAGCATAGACTCTGAAATTTTTTGCTCTGATTGTTAACATATCTGTAATGTTAAAAATACAAGTTTTTACTTTTCATTAGTGATCCCGTGGTACATGAAAATATTTTACTTGGTAACTTTTCCTGTTTATTTGAAAAAATGCTTGAAAGTTTCTGTCCATGTGGCTAGAGAGCTGTCTATGCATTTGGAGTGGGGAGGTTCATAATTAAGGTTGCTTCATGTTTCTGACTTTTATTTTCAATTGCTTTGCCAAATCCAAAACCACTGAGACAGTCAGGCTGAGTGCATGAAGCATAGCAATGGAGACACTAAAGGACATTAAAATTCTATTTAGTCAGTATCCTGTATCTGATAGTGCATGCCAAACACTTACTGTAGTGTTTAGAGATGTCTTGAGCTTGAGTTTGCATTATTCAGGAATTTCCTAAGACTTCAGTGTTCATTTTGAACTTTTCACTATTTTAATTTAGCTGGGATATAATTTTTATCAGACAAAAAACATGCAGAAAATGTAAACAGAAACTAGAATTTTAACATTCTGACACACTTTTGGTAACCATGGTCCATGAGCAGTTGTGCAAGAAAAGTTTTACTGATGTGAAATTTCTTTAGAAAAGTTAATTTGGAGCCAGTAGCTGAAATTTATTTTCTGATTAACTGTAAATCCTTTTAGGCAGGAAACAATATTCTTTCTGCTTTTTCAACTCAGTATGTTGACCTTCCTCTGAAGCAGATTGCAGTATTCAGTAGAAAGAAAAAAGTTCCAAGTAAAGATGTTGAAGATATCTCCTGGCTTAGATAGATCTTGTAGGCAGGTCACAGAATTGCAGAATCATTGAATCACAGAGTGATAGGGATTGGAAGGGACCTTTGGAGATCATTGAGTACAACCCGCCATCCAAAGGAGATCTGCCTAGATCAGGTTTCACAGGAACATATCAAGGTAGGATTTGAAAGTCTCTAGAGGAAACTCCACAACCAATTTGGGCAGCCTCTTCCAGTGCTCTGTCACCCTCACAGGAAATACATTTTTCCTGATTTTGAGGTTGACCTTTCTCTGTTCCAGTTTGTGTTATTGCCCTTTGTCCTGTCACAGGGCACCACTGAAAAGAATCTGTCCTCATCTTCTTGACACCCACCAGTTAGCTATTGATTAACATTGATAAGATCCCCTTTCAACCTCCTCTCTTCCAGACTAAACAGATATAAGTGTCTCAGACTTTCCTCATAAGGGAGATGCTCCTGTAAAGGGCCTTTCTTCACTCTGTGGCTCCTCATTTGTGTACTGTCTACACTGCTGACAAGTAATGAAAAAAACCCTGCTGTGAACACAACAAACACTGAAATGTCCTCCTGGACCCCCTGAAGTATATACAGACACTGAGGAAACTTCCAGGATCTGGTCTCCATGGGTAGGAATCATATACTGCAAAGTCATGTCATGTTAACTGGATGTCTAGTGTAAATTGCCGAGCATGAAGAATGTGAGAAAAATAGAAGCCAGACTGCTAAAAAGGCCATATTCAAAGCATATATGTCTTTAGAATGTCAATATTTGAATAGTATTTTGTCATCATTAATCCTATATTAATTCTGCTACTGCTAACAAGGATCTGTTTAAAGCCTGCTTTGACAGAGCTTCCTACAACTTCAGTGGAATTGCAAAGATTTGTGATGGTAGAGTGAGAGGACAAATCTGTATACTGTTAAAACTCACTAACATATTTTGTAGGTTTACAAAATTTTGCCCAGCAGGATTTACTAATTAGTGGAGTAATGGATGATACACTTGTCTTCAATGTTTTCACAAATCATCTTGAAATCTTGTGTCTAAAATTGTTAGGAGAATTTCAGGAATGTGGAAATCAATACAAATTTGAATTCTTATGCAGGGGGAGCATTTACCAATTACTGTGTTTGAGTCAATTACAGAATATTCACTTGCATGCAGTTTGTCAGAAAAGGGAGCAAAAATAGTTCATCAACTCAAATTCTTTTTCATCAACTGAAATTCTTTTTTTTTTCTATTATATTACTCTAGCTATTGATCATTTCCAAAAATTTCAGTTTTGTCATACAGAAACATTCTAACCTTGCTCTAGGTTTTGTTAAAACTTTAATGTCCGTCTCATCCAGTGAGGATAAAATTTTCTAAAGAACTCAGGAGCTGTTTAAACAACTAGAAGTCTATTTTAGGAATTTTAGGAAATCAGGAATATAAACCTTGATGTTTAACAAGTGCCCACACATTCTTTTTTCACTGTAGTTTCCAGTCCCTTGGAGGGTTTATCTCATGC
This sequence comes from Chloroceryle aenea, assembly GCA_013399075.1. Taxonomy (NCBI): domain Eukaryota; kingdom Metazoa; phylum Chordata; class Aves; order Coraciiformes; family Cerylidae; genus Chloroceryle; species Chloroceryle aenea. Next base: position 280,059 of record VWZY01008184.1, read on the forward strand.
AGAACTATGCTGTTCTGACTCAAGGGTTCTCCTTCACCTATCAGGTTATTTGCTTTCAACAGCAAATCATTCTCCCATATTAGCAATGTGCTTTTCTTTATGGACCACAAGTTTATCTTGTATCATTTTGAAATTTTCCACTGAAAAAGAAAGGTGTTTCTCTGTATTCAGCCAAAGAGTGCATTGCCATAACTGTAACTTTTATTCATTGAGAACAACCATGATCTTAGAATGTAAAAGTAAGCAATCTTTACAATAGTTGCAAGAACAACAGTTGGGGTAGCTAGGAAGATAAAAGGTTATGAATAGTTTATTAATGAAACAAGGATCCTGTGAGAGCTGGAAGTTGTGACGTCAGAAAAGAAGGTCATAGAGAGAAAGCTTAAGGAATAATAACTGATAACAATATCTGAAAAGGAATTAAAGTTTCTGAGAATAAAAATAATGGACAGGAGTAATTCTTATCATCAGTACAAAGAGGTAAGAAAATTTTCAAGGTTACTTTTAGCTGAGCAAAGAATAATTTTCATGCTTTGTCATTCTGCATGGAAGTGGTCTTACATTCCATTTAAATATAGCCTACTTCTCTGTGCTATCTTTAAGGAAAATATTGAAAAGGATGGTTAATGTGAATTAGTGAAAAAGAATACTGATCAGCTTCTCAGTTATAAACATACATAACTCAACTTTGGTACTGATTGCACTTACTATTTTCCAATGGTAAAGGAGATATTAGGTCTACAGTGTTTCGTATGCAACATTTGCAAAATTACTTCCCCGAAAAATGTAATCACAAAAGTTACCCCCTCTGGAGAAGTAAAAAAATATTTTCTCAGTAAGAATCATTAATAATGCTTACAAGGTCATCAGCTCTTCTTCACACATAGTAGATGAGGCTTGAAAAAATTCTGCAGTAAACCCAGGTAAATCCTAGAGCACAACTAAAGCTTTGCAACAAAGCCATTTCTCTACTCTCTCACTCTTTCTCTTATAAGGCCTCAATGTTCATTGTCTCTCTTTCACATTTGTGTGTTTTCTCTGCTCTCATTATTCCTTCATCCTCTGTTTCTACCCTGTGATATACACTGCTGATAGTGATATATGTGAATTAACTTCTCAAATAGCTTTCCTCATAACTGCTCTTTGTCTGCTCTTGGCAGGTGGGACTGTGTATACAGGATATCAAATAATTTCATTTGCATTCTACCTCACCTGAAACCTCTGCCTTTTCTAAACTTTTTCTTCTGTGGAGGAATCTGGAATAGCATTTGGCACTTACAAAACAAGCAGAAAACAAATAGACAAAGAAAATTGCTCTAACTTTTCTTAGTAGAAAAACTATTTATCGTGATATTGTGTAAAAGTGCTTATAAGTCAAGCTTGTTAAAAAAAATTGTGGAAGTAATTCCTGTTTATTTTATTTTCCTTTGAAGAAAACTAGTTGCATAGAAGTGACTATTCTGAAGGTTTTATGAAAAGTCCAATTTTCGTGTGAGGTTTTAAAGCCCCTTAGCTTGCTAATGTAAGAAAAATTATTTTCAGTCACACAAACCAACTGAATTGACGCTACAAAGATAACATGTATTTGTCATAGGCATGAATTTCTAATATAATTTACTTTCTAATATATATTTTTAAAAAATAAAAAATAGAAAGAAACATTGAGCCATTTTGTAACAGGAGGTGCTAACTATTCTCACGTATTAGCTATGTGGTTTTCTTTATGGACTTTTCTTTTCTTCTTTTTTCTCTTGTTCCACTTTCTTCACCAAAGCACAGATAAGCTAGAATAAGATAGTTCAGCAGTCAGGTATGTTTGTGTGCTTGACTGAACACATGATCATCTGCTCACACAAAGATTGCAGATGTGATTGCTGCTACTACAGAAAATGCTTCAAATGTATTTTAGGTACTTTTAAAAATAAACCAAAGGAGGAAGAGTGCAATGGAATAGGAGAAGGAGAGGCAAAGAAAATAAATAATCCAGTTGGCACTAAAAAAAAAAAAAACAATCCTGAAAGAAGACAGAGATCCTTTACAGACAAGAATTGATAATACAGGAAATACAGCATAAAGCAATGTCTATGACCAATGTGGTATCTCTTCACTCTGTACTCACAGACTATCCATTAATGGTGATGCTCAGCTCCAGGCTCACTGCCATGGCTAGGATCCAATTTCAAGACCCATTAGCACTTCTTACCTCTTGAAGCTTCTTTAGATCAGCCACTGTTCATGATAAGGAAATTACACATTTATTTGCTCAATAGAATTTAAAATGAGAGACGGCAAGATTACCCTTGGCAACAGACAAGAACTGATCGATGCTAACTGTTCCCTAATTTTATTTATTGTTTAATGTTGTTCCACTTTGTCTTGCAATCCATGGTATTCATAACTAAAAATAACAGAAAATCACAGCCTCTCAGGCATTTCTAATATAAACAAAGCTCTAGGGTGTAATGAATCTACAAGCTAATTTAGAGGTTAACTTGTTGCAAAACAGCTTATAGGAAGAGACTCATGGCTGATGTTTAAATAACTAAGGTGATGTCTCGCTGTTTCATCTGTTTAGCAGATATGACAAAATGATTGAGTGGTTGACCCATGTACTCAAGGAACTGTGAGTCTGTATTTATTCCATGTTATCATTAAATACTTAACTTGTGGTGTAGTCAGTTTGGCTTTATTTAATAAAATATCCCTGTGAGTAGCTTAGATAAAAAGAGGTTTTAATGTTATGTCCCAGGAAGATACAGAGGTACTGTGCAGATGCGTGAGAACCATGGTTCTCAGACCTGGTAGCCTCCTAACATCTCCTTTCACTCAGTTTAGAGTCTGGTAAAACACCAGAGCAAATCCCTACAAAAAAGCCAAAGTCTCACATACCCGTATCCCCTGTTGCCTTAAAACTCCACTGAGTTATTTTCTATGGCATCTGGTGGCCCTCTATCATAAAGAGAGACTATAAAGCCCTTCCACAAGTAGCTACTGGCTTTTGAAAAGGCATTTCGTGCTCTACCTGCCAGCTAAAATTATATCTGCGGCTAAGAGATTCAAAGCTCATATCCTTCTCTTCCTAACAATGACAATGTTACTATTAATTAAAGATAATTTGAGAAATCTCCTTAGGCAGATGTGGGTAATTGGTGAGGTCTAACAGTCTGGTCTTTTGCTTTTTTTTTGCCCCGTTCCGTTTAAATGTCCTGCACTATGCATCCTCTGTGTTGGTGATGGCCAAGGTGTAATTCACAGAGGCACAAGATCTAACATGCTGTCAGCAGGGCCCAGAAGGGGAACTGTCAAGCCTGCTTCTAAAAATAATAGGTGATGGGATGTAGGTTCATGGATGATTTTACATAGAATAAGACAGCTCATTCTCTTTCTCAGTGAATTGTGGACAGCTATTAGCCACAGTATATTGGTCTTTAATTAGCAGGAAGAAAAAAAAAATGTTTAGGGCATGTAGAATAGAATATAAAGCAAAAAAGTTTAAGTAAGTTCTTCGCAGTAACTTTTTCATCTTAGAAAATCCCCAGAAGGGTCATGGTGCTAATTTCAATATCTACTACACTCTGACTGGTGCCCCCTATGAATGGAAGGAAGTGCCTTTAGAAAGCTGTGTTCAGTGGAGATATTTTCTATTTTGCATTTTAAAACTGTACTTCCATATTAGTAATAAAAACACTTTTTTCTTCTTTTTTCTAATGCTTAAGATTATTTTTGAAATATCTCTGTCTGGGTCCCTTGCAGGCTGCCTAGTCCTCTTATGTATAAAGTTCATTCCTTTTGTGAAGGCAGTTTTAAATTCTGACAGACTGGCCTCCAAGCTGGCACTCTGAACACTGGTGACCAACATGGGAACTAGCACTTTCCCAGCCGTCTGTGCAGAGCTGGTTTTAGCAGCCCCATCTGGGACACACTAGCTGTGATTCCAGACATCCTGTTGGAGTGCCACCTTTCAGGATGGGACCACACGGCTGCTCCACACCAGGAGGACTTTGCTCAAAATAAAAATGACTACAGTGCACTCTTTCTCATCTGGAGCTGCATATAGCAGTGATCGTGCCATTTCCTGCTCAGGAAAACCCTGACAGGACTTTTAAATAAAATTAAACATTTAAAATGTTCAAACTGGAATGTGATTTGTCTTTTTGGCCATCTGGAGCAACAACCTGTCCAGATTAGATGCATGTATCCAGAGCATTCTTACGCATGCTGCTGGCTCTGGGCTACCCTGGTCATCCTAGTGTGATTTACCATACACATGAGCTGTTGTTTTGTCTTTTTTTTAACTGACCCCCTTCCTTTCTGCACAGCACTCTATGACTGAATCTTGCAGACTGTCATTTGGTCTTACTCTTGACACACTGTATAACTGCTGCCCGGTCTACTGTCCCTGCCTTTAAAATATTGCTACTTTAGCTACAATGACCCATGCATATGTGTTCATCTTTAACATTTCTGCCACCATTATTTTTAAAATATCATTACAATGAAGTATCATTACTACTGTTGCAGCTTTCTAATGGAACTAGTGCTTTCAATGCAAGTTTGCAAGTAATGAAATAAAGTGGCTTTTGATGTAGAAACCTATGTGGTTTGTTCCATGCCTATTAAAATGTAACAGCTCCATTTCTGCCTTTTGTGTAGCACCAAAGTCTCGTAACATTTACCTAAATTTTAATTTTCACAAAACAGGGACACATTACTCTCTGAAACCACCAGCACATTGTCAAATTTGATTGAAACTGTCCTCTAAATGTAAAATTGGTGTGGGAATCACACTGAGCTTCTCAGATTAAGGCCTTCCCTTATGCTTAACTACAACAGGGCACAGTTTAGTAGTGAGATACATGCCAAAATCAGTGACAGTTCTGTATTATCTATAAATTATTAACTATACATGTTATCTTTGCTGTCTAGCTGTCTAGCATGTTCCTAAAGACCTCAGTGGTGGAGAATCTTACAACAAAGTATTCAACAATATATAGATTTTCAGTTTCATTCTTGCCACAATTTATTTTATGGACATAGAACATATCTTCTCACTTTTTTACAATAGCCTTTCACACTTTAGACTGCCCATTTCTCGCCATAGGCACATCATGTACTTTAGACTGCCCACACACACCTGGCTACAAGATTCCAGCTTGGGTCTTCTCTGACAGATGGAACAGAAAGAGTCCATTCACATATCTTGCCAGGTATATTCCTGTGTGATGATTACCTTCTTCACAATAACATTATACATGGCTTGTGGCTCAATGCATCTCTCTTTCACCACTTGGCTATAGATTCTTTGCTAAAGGACTGCTGTTCCTCATCCTTTTCTTTATCTGACAGTTTTTACACAAGCACAGCTCCATTCACTTGTCTGAAGTGGATTGTATTTTTTCTAAAATGCAGTCATCAGCATTTCAATTCTAATGCTGTTTTCCAGTGAACATGTAGTCTTTCCCCATTAAGTAGAGCTTGTAAATTTCTAATAATTATGCTTTTTATTCCATTAACTACACTGCAATGGACAATTTACTGAATTTAAGGTGTCCTCTATTTTTGCACTGAATTAGAGGTGTTTCCTTAACATGGTGATCAGACTGTTGTTCACCCTCTCTGTGGCAGAGGCTCTCCAGAGCAGTATGTACCAGCGAGTTCCCCAAGGCTGCACAACCAAAGCTGAAGGGTGCCCCAGCACTGGCTGTGTCCTCGCCTGTGGGGCACAGTCCCTTGGGGCTGGTAACAGGTTGATTCATCAACAGCCCCCAGCATGACAAGTGATGAGCCTTGACAGTAGCTCCAGTCAGGAGCAAAAGGAGACAGGGAAAAAAACAGGGCTGGAGATTGGCACTGCTGTGGCACTGCTGCAGCAGACACTGATGGCCCTGGGGAGCATGAAATGAGATCCTTACCAGTGGAGGAGAGGAAGGTCACAGACTGGCTGGGGATACCTTGGCCTATTGATGCCTACAAGGCCAACATGTGTGTAAGACTGTCCCATGAAAATGTCAAAGGTTTTGCCAGAGCTATTGGCAGACATTACTTATGGGTGATTGGATTCATACTGAAAACAGAGGAACTTAACCTTTTTCTGAAGTGAAGTAGGGACCTTGTTACTTTTTGTGCCTTTTCGATTTCTTACACTGACTCTTTTTTTTTTTTTTTTTTGCTACTGACACATTAATACCAATGGAATATTAAATGTATATGAACAGAGAGATATGGACTTACTTTAGGAAGCTTTCATCAGAGGAAGTGACCACAGCTTATATATCAGGTGAAAGGGAAACTGAAGCGTGGACTTCTTTCTCACATATCTGGTGCATTTGAGTTAGTTACTATGGTAATCCAATCCCATGTGATACTTAGTTTTGACTCACAGCTGCTGGAGTCTCTGGCATTGTTCCGGAATATTTTTTTTTTTACAATAATAAAAATGCTCAGACTATGAGCATCCTGCTTGAGGCACAAGCAGCAGCTTGAAAAGGAAAAGGTGCCTGCTGCTTAAGCAATATATTTTACTTTTAGTTTTTTTTTCTAAGGGAAATGAGCTAAATGGCATCTGCCTTATCTTACAATTTTCAACTTAGATTGCAAAAAAGTACATTTAAAAAAATTCTAAGCTGCTGCCGTAAAATAGTATTTGTTTATTTTCTTAGATTACAGATTTTGAGGGTCTTCACGCAAATGCTTTTTCATACAGAATAAAATGAGCAAGCCTATGTTTGAGCACAGAGGGCCAGTCTGTTCTGTGTGTGGAGCTCCTAAGGTGATGGGAATTCTGTACCAAAATAGACTCTGAACGATCCTATCACCTGCAGTCTGCAGAGTCCACAAAACTCTTCTACTATATTTCAAAGCTCCCTCAGACTTCTCCTTAAGACCCTTGCTCAAAAAAATCTCCTTTGATGCAGTTTGTATAGCTACCTTGTCTATTCCTAGCCTAATTTACCCATCTCTGCTTAAATATCAGAAGATAGTCTTTCCTTCTGCCCCCTCTATTTTTAATGGTCTGAAATTCTACCTTTGTTTCGTTTTCATCCTTTCATTCTCCATTTCATTGCTTTATGGCATCATGATCCTGAAATAGTCTAATTAACAACATAAGGTGTATGTTTGTGGGAACAGCAGACTAAGAACTCCTAATTCTGATGGTGATACCTTTGTATTCTTAGAACTTGGGAACAATCACTGTGATATTATGTGGAGAAAGAAATATTAGCATGTCTGTAATATTCAGTTTAATCTTATTTGGAACCACTAATATAACTTATGCATCACCATATGGATAGTATGTGATGTATCACAAGGAAGTCTTAACATTGTTAGCTTGACTTGCGCTAGATATCAGAATATGTTTTTTACTAATTTACTTCTACTCTCAATCTATAGTTTGGTTTATTTGCTACTAAAAATATTGACATTTTTGAAACACTGTATTATTTTAGTTTACTAAAGCTAACTACAGCATTACTACGTGTTTCAGAGTAGAAACTTAACTATGTTTCAAACATAACTGTTTATTTTAATTCTCTGAAGAAAATTGATCATAATTCATCAGTTAATAGATCTTTTTTTAAATCCATTTCATGTGCACATTGCAAGTTTGATTATGTAATCAGTAGCCTACTCATATTTTGATGGTTTATTGATAGCTTAAAGGATGTTAAGGAATATGATGAGTATTTTTCTTGTTGTTTCATTAGGGAAAATTTAAGATCATAGAATCATAGAATGATTCTAAGATCATTGTGAAAAGAAGGGATTAAGAAAAAGAAACTTACTTCCTCTTGCTGGTCACATTAAAAATTCCTCTTGGAAGGTTGGCAAGGTTAACTATGGAAGAACTGACACACCTTGACAGCCCAACTTTGATAAGGTCACCTTCATGAGTACGTATACCTTTAAAAACAGACTGTAAAATTATACATGTAGGTATCTGTATTGGGTCTGACTAAGTTGGAGTTAATTTTCCCCATAACAGCCCTCCCAGTGCTGTTTTTTGTGTTGAGAGATTGAAAGGTGCTGCTAACATACCCATGCTGTGGCTACTGCTAGGCAGGGCTCACACAGCACCAAGGCTGGTTTCCAACATTCACCTCACAGTTGGATGGGGTAGACAAGATCTTGGGAGGGGAAACAACTGGGGCAGCTGACCCAAACTGACCAAAGGGATATTCCATACCATATGACATCAGCTGAACTATAAAAGCTAGGAAAAAGAGGCATCGGAGACACATTGGCTTGGCTTCCAGACTTATCACTACATATCTGGAGCCCTTCTTCCTAAAAAGGGCCAGATATCACCTGCTGATGGGAATTAGAGATTAAATCTTTAGAGTTTTTTGCTTATATACATGACATTGTTTTGCTGCTTCATTAAACTGCTTTTGTCTTAGCCCACCAGTTTCATCTTATTTTCTTCCCCCTGGTCTTGCTGATAAGAGGGGGAGGAAGTGATACAGTGGCTCAGTGGAAACCTGCCATCCAGCCAAGGTCTAACCAGCGCAGTATCTCCTGAAAAAAACTTATTTGGTGGCAATACCTAGCCCTCTTATTTGCTGTTTACTTGCTTTGCAATCTATGTGCTTTCAGGCTGCACCTTGACTCCTCAAGACAACATTTGCTTAGCAAAAAAATCTGCTACAAAAGGGACAACTACATGTATTGAAAGAACGTGCCTAATCTACCTCACTGTTAAATACTGCTCCTTTTTGATTATACTTTATCTCTCCTTTCCATCACTTGTTTATGGTGAAACATTTTTCCTTTGATGTAATTCTTCCTCAGCTGTGCATGTAAGTGGATTTAAGAAGCCTAATAGCATCAGAATTTTGTACACTGTTTACAGTAATCTAAATCTGAACTGAAATCCCACTCCAATTTGTGCATAAGTTTCAAATGCCTCACAAAGCACTTTTTCATAAATATTTGGCCAAGCTTCTTACCTAGTCAATAGAAAGAGGCTGCTAAATATTAAGCTACCAGAAGGAAAACTTAGTATCTCTTATAGATGCTTAAAGTTGGACACTCAGGTTCTATTGCTGGTGATCCTTAGAATTTAGTAATTCTTTCTAGTCATAAATTAAGCAAATGCTTTAGGAAGTGCTTAAGATATATAAGGCTTAATCACAATTTATATTAATTGGGTGATCTTGATTGATTCAATGAAATTTTTTTCCCACATTTCAGGGACTCTCCCATGCTATTTTCTCAGATACAGATCAAAGTTGAACTTCAGGACCAATATTCTCTACTATCTTCTATGTAATCTGTAATTTAATTTTCTCCTCTCCTTACATTTCAGTATTGTTTTGCATTTACTATATGGCTTAAGTAAACCTTTTGAATTTTTTTTTCAGTTTTCCTTTGAGATCACTTCTCAGTCAAAGATACTCTCCAGTACATAACAAATTTGGTTCTTTTGTTTTATAGGGATGTCTTCCTAAGTCTCTCTGAAAACACCTGATTTTTAACATTAGTCCTCAACTTTTTTCTTAAAAGGAGTTAGAATTTCAGGTTGCTTCAGACTGAGCCTAAAATAATAAAGCCTCCCAGAACTTCCACTTCTTTTTAAGATTTCTCAAACATCTTTCTTGCCTATTCAATTCTTTATCTTCCATTTTGCATCCAATATTTTCCCTATCTCTTTGTCATTCTGAAAATTTTCTTAGCTTGATTGCCTTTTAAAACTATTATCTTCTATTTGCCTTCTCTATCATTTAACTCATTCCATGCCAAACTTAGTTAAACTCCTCTGCGCAGTAAGAACTTGACTTATTATCTGTTCCATATACTTTGAATAAATAAAAGGCTTTTTAAAAAAGGAATCAATATTAGTGCATCCATAATTAGATTACAGTTACAGAGTGGTAAAACTGCATAATAAAGAGATAAAAATATGTACTTGTTTACACTTTTATTGGAATATTACCTAGTACAGTTTGTTATTTTAGAAAACACTTTGCAGAAGACCTTTGATACCAACATGTCAATGACTGAAGTGTACTGCTGCTGTTTCACTGGTAAGGTATTACTTTAAATACATTTCTGTTTAATACAGTTATATTCCCATGTTCCTACATTTCTTTACTACTTCACTCTTCTTGTAGAGGTTTTGTTGTTTGTTTTTTTTTAAATTTTAGTAGAGGCCAAAGAGTATAGTCAGCAGCTTATAAATGACTACTCAAATTATGCTGATTGCAGTGTAGGTAGAAAAAAAATGGGTTTTCCTTGTAGCTGGGGAACTAGCACATGAGTTATGCTATTGGTACAGATATGATTTCCCAGTTCCCTTCCAGGGCTACTGGTTCCAAGATACAGACACCCTAACATGTTCTTCAGAAAGCTGATTTGGATACAGAAGCTGCATAGCTGCATTTATGTGGTTAGTTTAGACACTCTTCATCATAAATGAGTCTGATTACTTCAGATAATTCTGCTCTAAGTCACTGCTATTTACTGCTAGGTCTATACATGACAAAACCTGCAGTTGAGTTCTCTGCCTGTAAAACTCCCTCATTCCATTCAAATATTGCAATGGATTGGATATTATAGTAATCGAAATCATGTAAGTAACAAAGATAAACAGATATTAAAAATAAAGTGTTTTAATTTTTTGGTAAAAATCACAAGCATAAACAAAAGACATAAAATAGTTTATATTTTAATGCAGCAGATGTTAAGACTTATGTTTGTTGTTATGGGTCCTATAACATTTGCTTTACTGACCTGGAAAAGTGAGCTACCTTGCTTTACAGTTGTGGGTGCTGTATGAACAAAAATTAAATGTTGAGCTTCCCAGTGCTTTGCAGTAAATAGCTAAATATGAACAAGAATTTGTCCTAGGTTCAGAGGTTTACCAAAACACATTTTATGTTGAAATTCTCATTCCATTTGTGTGCCCACTCCATTTTGAGGAATATACAGATTGAATGACTGCAAGACCCCTTCCTGTCTGCTCCTCATCTGTATCGTCTCCATAATGCATTCTATACTCTCACAGATTCTTTTCTTCAATGAAGAATATAACCACAGTCTTTAGACAGCAAAGGCACAGATACATGCAAGAGCTTTGTTGGCGCATTGCCTATGCTTGGGAGGCCAAAGACTATTTCACACACTGAACACCACAGACATACAATACAGCTGTGGAGCATAGCAGGGGTATTTCTTATCTCACCGTAGCGTCTGCTTGTTCTAGTCTGAATTCCAGCAGCAAGAGCAAATCCCACTTGAGTTTGTACTTCATTATATACCAATCCTGAGACGAATAGTTAGACTGCAAGTTCAGTTTATTTGGCAAGGAAATGATGTCTTCTTGACAAGACATGAAATTTGTGCAGATATACTGGTTGAATATTTTACTTGCTCTTCTACTTGATCTATAGAAGTGACAGGATACATGTGAACAAGTTTATGGAAAAGATACTGTTTCCATATTAAGAATGTTTATCCTTTTGCAAATATTTTTGAGGTTCTCTAGCATTGTTTAATCCTGGTGTGAGGGAATATTTCAGCTTTTAATAATATTTGGGACCTACCTCTGAAATACCTGTTAGTAATCATGTTTAAGGTCTCTTTGGTACATTTTTATTGAGAAAGGACCATTGAATAGTTTCACTCAATTTCTCAGTTAAATTGAAAATTTCAAAATAATGACATTTTTTGCAGTGTGAATGATGTCTCTAAAAGATTTGTCTGCCTTTTTGCATCTTGCCCCTCAGTCAGAGTCACTTACAAAAGTTTTGTCAAAAACCCACTTTTGCCCAAAAGCTAACAGACTTTTAATATTACAAAAAAACAGTAATGGCCCTTAGAGTTCTGCCACTGTCCATGTCTAAGCATCTAGGTACCTATCTTCCTACCACAGTTTCAGTGGGTAAAAGAGGGAAAGAGAGAAAGAGAGAAAGAGAGAAAGAGAGAAAGAGAGAAAGAGAGAAAGAGAGAAAGAGAGAAAGAGAGAAAGAGAGAAAGAGAGAAAGAGAGAAAGAGAGAAAGAGAGAAAGAGAGAAAGAGAGAAAGAGAGAAAGAGAGAAAGAGAGAAAGAGAGAAAGAGAGAAAGAGAGGAAGAGAGAAAGAGAGAGAGAGAGAGAGAGAAAGAAAGAGAGAGAGAGAGGAAGAGAGGAAGAGAGGAAGGAAGGCACTTCAGGTTGTTATTAGTTTATAAATCCAACATCAGCACTGAATAGGTTCACTTATATATATTTGTAAAAGATTTTTTTTTTTCCTTCTCTGTAAAATGTTACATTAAAATATTGAAGAGGAATGCTTGGGGATGGAGGAGCTTACATTGAAATGCATCAGTATTTTGCCTTATTACTTATTCTGATTACTGCTCTAATCTAAGCCTTGCCTCTGCCTTCCAATTCATCAGTACCCTACCAGTCAGCTGCTGGGAAGAGACAGCCATGTCAATAGTCTGACAGTTCTCTCCTAGTGACAACATTTCCCTTTTGGAGTACTGCTTCTCATCTGCCTCTCTGGCTCACTCAATAATCATACACAATAGCATCATGTAAAACATTTTGCTTTGGTTATCTTCTGTACAAATTGCAAAGCTCTGGGGAGGAGATTACCCATCTTTTATTGACTAAGTAGCAGAGTCCTTATATAACAGAGTTTATTATTTGAATTCTTTCTTCACCAGCTCTGAAGTATATTACACTCACTTGCAATCAGGCATCTAGTTTTCTGTGAGTTTTAATTATTTTTTTTTAATTCCTTGCTGGAAAGCTGTTTCATGGATCTATTATGAATTGCCAGATTGTACTTTCAAACTGAAAATACATAGGAATATCATTAGGAAACTAAAATGAATTCCAGCACAAAAATCCCCCACCTCTGCAGTTTCTCAAGGTTGGTGGATTTTTGTATAATAATCTTTTTTTAAAGTCATGTATTTTTTATGAGTCTGAGACACACCGATTCAAATAAGTCTTTGGGCTACAGAAATAGAAAAGAAACAGGATGTAATGTTGCATATCATAATACATGAAGCAATCATTCAAATGTATCTTGCAGTAAGTCTATAAACCTTTACTGTATTGAGGCAACAGAAATGCAAGATATTCATGCAAAATATATTTATTCAGTGCATGTGAAGACCATTTTTTTTTCTAGTTTTCGAAAAGTCCCTGAAGTGTATTGCTAATTCCTCACAACAAAACAAATAACAGTATGTTAAGTGTGTTAATAGTACTGAGGAAATAGTGTGGACAGCTTCTGGATTTGCATTTCTTAGAACAGTAGACAAAGTCCTGTGAATGCAAAATTCTACATTACTTTAGTTTGCCTTGTATATGGGAAAATCATCCCAGCTACAAATGTGAATTTCTGTGTGTGTTTGCCTGTTCTGAACAACAGAGAAATGGTTCAAAAATCTGTTCTTCATGGAATCTGAGGCCATTAGGCAGCTAAGTCGATGTTGCAGAGCCCCTAGAAATCTTATATCCTTACTAATAAAAGTTAATGATTACACAATAAAAAACACACATCTTAAGAGCCTTCCAAGGTACCTTGGGTAGGTTGAAGTGTTCCCATTGTAGAAATTAAAGGATGCTGTTTTAACAAAGCAGAATGAGATGGTTAAACTGAGGGTCTACTCAGTGCAAGATGTGGAATATGAGGCCTAGGACGGCTGTGCTGATTGCATTTAATAGGTGCTACCCCAATGGGAAAGAATTGACAGCTTCTTGTGACAATAAACAATGCAGAGGGAGTTGGGCCCAGAGATGAGATAGAGTTCTGGAAGCAGAATTAGGAAAAGCTTTTCTTAGTGCAGAAGCAGGAACATGACCTTGGCAAAGGCCATGTTGTGTGTGCAGAAAGTATTTGTGCCAGTTCATTCACTCAGTGTCTTTCTTGGCATACAGATGTACTACATCCTCTTGTGTGATGGACACCCTCTGGGTGGGATTTGCCTTCATCTAAGAGTATCTGCCAAGTTTTAATGAGGAAACTATGCTGATGTTGATGTTAGGGCCAGTCCCTTGCATACCCCGGGGCACAGAAGTCTGCTTGGCAGGAAAATATCTCAATCTGCTGCTGCTGCAACTACTTCTCTTCAGTGTGTGGCAATGATCGTGAAAGGCAGATAGTCCCTTTTGTAGAAGGTGATACCTAACTAAATCAGAGGAATGAGATTCTCATACTTCTTTATCAAAGCTATGACATAGAATCAATTAAGCAAGGTTTGATCATAGTGTTACAACAAAGACTACACAGGCACATCAGACCACTCTGAGGTAATGTGAGAAAAGTGATGGGGATGAGCACATTTTTCCCTGTCTCATCTTCCCAGACCTATCTAATGATGCAGGAGTGCAATGCAACTCACAACAATAAGTATCTTGTACTCACATCAAAAGATCTGTGATGTAAAAAAAGGCATAGAATTCATCTAAAATACCTTAGCTGTTACATTTATTTACCTGAAAGAGGGAAAAATAGTTTCATTAGGCTCCTCTCTAGGTTGTAAGGACAGCATTCATTGAGGAAAAAGGAAAGAAACAATGCTTTATGATTTTTCTGATAAAGCCAGCATGAGTCAGATTTCAAACATTAGGTAAAAAATACTTATCTCATGCTGATCACAATCAGTCTCCACAGTAAAAAAAGACAATAGGAAATCAATACACATCTCTACTCAGTTGCATTCTCTGAGCAGAGAAAGAGGACTATGTAATTGAATAAATCACTTACTATGAATTCTTCATTCAGATTTCATAGCCAGGACTGAAGCCTCTCCATCAGTTATCATTATATAATCTACTTTACATTTCAAGGCCACACAAAATTATGTATTGGTAATTCATAGAGAAGTTCATTTTTTTCCTAAGGCAGAAACCTGCCTCCCAACTATTTCCTGCTTTCAGAGGTGCAACGCCCTTCAAGGGATTTCTGCATAGATTTTGTGTAGGGATAATATTCAAAGGGGAGAGTTACCAATAAAATTTCAAAAACCTGAATTTATTAATTTTGTAGGTGTGTAACATTTACTTCTTGTGATCTTAAAAAGAGGCTGAAATGTTGTTCATTGTGCTTCCTCTTTAGCAACAGTGTAGAAAACAAATTGTTTTTGTAAAACCTAACTTAATAATACACTCCATGACTGTTTCAGAGAACATTCTGACAAACACAATGCAAGGGACCAGGGGCAATTTAATTATAAATATGTGTGTATGGAGGTTCACTGGATGGCAAGTATCTTTGTTGCAAGAAGAAGTCCTTCAAGACAGAGAATGTAAGAAGTTCAGATAGTACTTTTTATATGTCTGATGTTAAGTAGAACTGGAGCTAATGATAAATGTCCTGGTAAGACTCAAAACTGGACAATACTTAGTCATAAGTTGTGACTTAACTGCCTTTACGTTTATGCTTTTGAGTAATGCATTGTAAATTCTAGCAGAGGTGTTCATGCTTCAAGCATAGCATATGAGTACATTTAGATAATGCCAATAATAACTTGTTTGTTCAAGACTGAGAATCCTCTAAACATCTGTCAGATGTTTAGTTGGTTTTCTTCCTCTAGAGAAAAATACTTTCCTGGAATTACATGTTGTCTTGGATATTGCCATCCTATTTTCCGTTACAACATGATAATAACGCTAGACTGTGAGTCAGGATACAGACTGTACGAACCCCACCTGTGTTAGATTTAGGTTCTCATTTAAGTTCTATTTAGTACTCCAGGACACCTATCTTTTGAGTTTATACAGAATTCAGCTAGAGTATTCCTAGTGCACTTAAGTTTAATTCCCTGCATTTGTCCAAAGCATCTCTTCTAGGAAATAAAATGTTAATATTTCAGCAGTGCTTCATGAGGATGTAGGTAAAGACAGTTAGGAATCTGAACTCCATCCCTAATGAAGCCGCAAAAGGAATAGGTTTGCAGATATGTGGTCAGCTTTATGTGATAACTAATTGTTGGAGGTATGACCTACCTTTTTTTGTACAATATCTAGGAAACAAAAGGCCATCATGACTATGTTCTTTTTTATTCTGAATGTGATGGAGTCTTTAATACAGTCAGGCAATGGGCTATCCTAGTGACAGCCCTTGCTATCCCTCAGAAGGTTCTTTACAGTAGATGAGGTGATGAGGTATTCAGTTAGAAGATTATGAAACTGTGTTACACAATTTACAATCTGGAAAATTTATTTTGATCTAGTGATAATGTAATGTAAAATATACACACCACTGGATAAAATATAAAATATATAGGTGGATAGATATAGGAGGACTTGATGAAGAAATCTGGGTAACAGGCCCCTGGGGGAGTGATATGGTTTAAGCATCCTCATGATCACTGCATAGTGTTGGTGTGTACCTTCCCCCTCCTGCATCATTTGACATTCTTAATTACATGAGTGTGGGTCAAGAGGCACTAAAGGTGTATCTAGTGTGGCATCAATAGGGCCCACTAGTTCCAGGCAGCACCACGCTACCATAATTGGTTTGTTTACAGGTCTAAACAGGTACAGTAGTATGTTATTGTAGATGGACACCGGTTTGCATTCCTTATATTCAGAAAAAGTCTTCCAGGGATGTGGTCTCAGGGGCTGAACCCATGCTGGTTTTTAGACTTTTAGTCTCTGAACTAAGTCAACTGAAGTAAGTACATCCATATTTCTGTGGGCTGCATCCACAAGCCTGACTGCAGGGTGGATATGCCTTGAAAAGCAGAAGGTTGTGCTGTACATATCAAGACATTGTGCTGCACTTATCAAGACGTGCTGCACTAGGAAGACAGTAATGTCCATTTTATGGTATTTGCTCTGAAAGCAGTACAGATACAAAGTGTATTTTAAAAATATGTTTGTTATCATTTTGTTAGTTACTTACAATGATTTAATTAAATCAGTAAGCAACTAGATCTCATAAAAATATATCCCTTGCCCAAACATTTGTCTTGCTCCAGAGAGAATACTTTCTGCTATACTCTAGATTCCTCTTTCCAAGGAATTTAAGGCTGAGTGGAAATTAATAATTTAGGTCTCTACCCACCCAAGATGGAATGGAGAACTATAATTTGTCTACTATGACTAAACTTTTTATTAACTTCTCTAGTGTGGATTTTTACTAATGGTATGCCTGTCATTTTCTTGTGTGGAAACCCAGAAAAACCTACTGCTTTAGATTTTTCTTCTGTCCAGGTGAATGAAGGGTCAGTCCCTAAGATTTTGCAGTAACTTGCTCACACTATCACAGCAGAGTTAAGGATGCTGTTAAATTAACTCATGTTAGGAGAGCTGTAGTGAGCAGAGATGCAAAGTCTCTACTAAGATACAATCAACTAATTGTGGACTCGGTGATCCACACCACTGCCTGTCATCACGCCAGCAACAGAATATAGGACAGATAACTAGAATACTTTCTCAAAAAGGCTTTCTGGCCCATCATATAAATGTTGGCAAGCTATATGACAGTGCTTGAAAAGGCGGCAATCTTCAAACAAAAGGAGACTTTTTTTTTCACTTTGAAATGCTTACAGGTACTCTTAAGCAGCTCTCTCTACTGTGCACTGTTGTCCTCTCTTTTTTTAACTAGCAACCTTTGTGGAAATACAGTAAAGTTTCTTTTTTATTTTTAGCAGAATTGCAGAGCACTGGATGCTGAGGACAGCTGGAGTGTGTGGGATGTGGCATGCTATTTATGCTTCTCACTCTGAGAAAGAAGCAGATGGGTGACTACTTATCAAAACAGAGTACATGTATGGTGTCTTCCAGATGTTGACCACATGATGTGCCCTGTTATGGCATGAATAACCTATTCCTGTGCACCCACTTTTTAAAACTCTGTTTCATAAGTGCTCATTCCATCAAACCGCTGAGCTGCTGACTCACATCTGTCTTGTTTTAATGATGGAATAAGGGAGATGGGCTTTAAGAAAAGAAGAAAAAACAACTGACAGTTTTTCATCTCATTTTAAGTACTTTCTGTTGCATTTATAAACATACAACACAACTTTCAGTCACTTAATTTTAAGTACTGTGTTGTATGCTTTAAAAACACAGCATGCTGATAAATATGTCAGCATTAAAAGGAGCAGCAATATGGCACCTGTAATAAAGAGAGGAGGAGAGGACATTTTCAAACCTTTATTGAGCAGCGGAAGTAGAACAGTAAGCAGCCATTGGGTGGGCAGCTGATCAACAGTGAAGGAATAATCCTCAATGTCAGCTAGGAGGCGTTAGCAATTGGACCTCCACAACCACAAGGAAGGACAATAATGAGTCATGACAAGCCCCAGACGGGCCAAAACTGAATCTTCCCAGCTGTTTTGGTTATCCACAATCAACACATGGAGACCTCAGAAAAACTGCTCTATCTGCTTAGGTGCATGGGAGACACACTGTAGCATGAAGGCTGGAGTTATGTTGTACAAATAATTAATTGATGTCTTCATTTATTTTCACAGAAGAATAAACAGGTAAATAGTTCACAAGTGAAATTATTTTTATTTTTACTTTTTACATTTTATCTAGAATATAAAAAGGTTACAAAATTTATGGTATTTCTGAAGAGTCCGACCAAGTGAGTCTAAGCAACAGAGATTCTCATGCCCCATCAGGCTCCACATGACTCCATACTGCGCAGCGCATTATAAGAGATGTATTTCTACTTAAACAAAGAAGTACCTGAGACCTGAGGCAGTTTCAGTCTGACACATTATGTGAAGGATGCAAAGGAATGATAGAATATAAAATTAATTCCCTTACCATCTTCCCTAAGACTATGCAAAGTGAGCAGATATCCACACTGGGGCCATGAGAGCTCATACTCCACAATGGTCAGATGATAAAGCCAAGTGCTCGGTGAAGCATGGTTGAGCTATTTCCCGTTCCAGGTACACTGTGGGACAGAGACATCCAACAAAACCTTATAGAAGTTTATACACAAAGAAACAGGTACTTGGGGTGGGTGCAGACTTGATTTTACAAGTACATCTGTTCTGTTTATTTTTGCTTCTTTGCAGTATTATCAACTTCTGCTCCATATGGATGATCCATATTGTGCCTTAGTGAAATGATACCACATTATGCTTTTATGCTTTTATCATCAAACACTACTCATGAAAAAATCACCAGGTTTGCCTAGGTTCATCTGTTCAATTTATTTTCCCAAAACTTTATTTTGAATAAAACACCTACGGTAAATGTGATTTATGTAAATGAATAAAACAAAACAGTTATATAAGCTTTTTGAATCATTCAGATCCTTTCTGTTGTTGTTAAACCATATGAAATACTCTACCAACATATTTTCTTTGGGCTATTTCATTTCTGAAGTCTTACGGCTAAATATATGAAATAATAGGATATGTACAAAGGCTTTCATTTTGATTTTATTTCCATTCTCTATGCCAATCTTTTCAGATAAAGCAGCTCTAATATTTCAAAGAGAGTTTACTTATGAGTTTTTCCAGTCTGTTTCCAAATGCCTGTTGTAATCTTTCACTTCCTATCTTGGAAATGGACTTTCTTTTCACTTTTTCCTTTTTATTCTGCGTTTTCCCCCTCTAGAGCTCAAGCCAGAGGAAACAGGCCAAAAAAACAGATTACAAAAGAAGGCTTATAACTCCAAAGAAGATTGATAACTTTTAGGCCTGTGTTTCCATTTCCTCTGTATCCTTTCCAGTCTCAACCTTGTAGTCCCTTGACAAGTCCTCCATTCCTCCAACCCTAAGGATATTTAGGAGAGTAAGGAGATCCATACCGAGTCACCACTATTTGTTCATGTTGCATAAGAATTTTTTTTAAAATAAATTATGAAAATAA